>PVHY01011744.1:0-21531 GCA_004024945.1 Uropsilus gracilis | reverse complement strand
GCTTCTGGCCCAACTTCCTGTTGCAACTGCTTCCTCTGGCAGTTTAACTGCCACACCCCTGGGGGGGAGGGGTAGGGGAGGGGCCAACTGCCACAACCCAAGGGTGGGGGAGGGGCACCCAGTTTTATACTGACTGGGTTATAACTGAATCTTACAGCTATTGAAGCTCATCTATCTTTTTTAATGTAACTTTCCATATCTCTGCTATGATTAATACATGGTGATCTTCCTGTTTAAACATCAGTATATGATTTTATATCACTTATATTGGGGTAGACTATGTTGAAATAAATAATTTGCATTCCTTAACTTTCTGACTAAGGAAGCAAAACTTGGTAGATCTAATGAAGTGGATCAGTGAAATTAGTAATCAACCATTTATTATCCATGAAGTATATCTTAAATATTGCATTTAAATCTGGATTTCTCTAATGTCTTAGAGTTACAGAAAAGTAAAATGAATCAAGATAACTTAATGAAACTCAGTATCTAGTTTAAAAAGTAGAAACAATATATTTTATAGCCATAGTCACAGCATTTAAATCAAGTAAAAAGAGAATAAAAGATGATGTTGCTGAAATTTTGCCATGGATACAAGAAACAGGGATAATAGTCTGTGGCTGCTGAGGATATCCTCTAACCCAAAGACTGTCTGGCATCCCAGAGCAGACCACTGGGGGACATACCATCCAGTTCAATCAGATGGATGATTTCCCGTTGACCCTATGGCCAGTAATCTGACCTACTCACATCAGCAACAGAGCATGAACCTTTTTGACGTTCTGGCCACATTCTATCAGTACAGACAGAATTTCCCCTTCTCTCTGTTCCTTTTGTGCTCTCCCTTGTAACTCCTCCTACCATGACTCTCCATCTCCTTCATCCAGTCTCAGGTTACTGTTTACCTGCCTGTGCTTCAGCTGAGCACCAGGCCAGGTCACCCAGAACCATCTGAAGAGGGAGGATGCAGTTATATTCCCTCTGGAAACTTCTTGACAGTCAGTCACTTTTGAATACAATTTTTCATCAGACCACTGAATGTGACCATGAGCGCCTCTCATTCTCTGATGATACAGATCCCTAACCTCTGCTCACTACTATGGGGCAGTTATACCTTGACTCAAATGACCGAAATTAACATCACGGTGTTGTACCTATACTTAGAGCTAATTGATGTCACTTATAGACAGAATACAAAAAAAGCAAACAAATGGTAAGACAAGACAAACTTTAAAACCAACCCTTGAAAACTGTCCAGAGATGCAGCTTTGGAGTGTGGGGGCTAAGAGTAGGGCAGAGAGGGAGAACACAGTGGACACAGGTGAGGACTGTGAGTGTGTTATGGTGGGAGCCCATGGTGACCACTCCCTAGGGGGAATCCTGTGCTGTCAAAACACTAATAAGGAAACAAAAATAGTGGTACTTCAATATCAATAAATAACTTTATAACATAATCACATGTAACACTAAGACATATAGTGGGTACTCAAGATTAAAATAGTCTTTGAATAAATTAATGAATGAAAAAAAAGAAACCAGAGGTTTTCCCGCCCAAAAAAGAACACAATCAGACAAAATAATCTATAATAGAACAAATGAACTCAATTTGAATCATATATTAAGTTTCCGTTTAATTAACATTAATTAGATTAATTGATTAGTTTGAAATAAATCTTGATTCAACCAGGTTTTCCTGCACTAACAAAAGTACTGCTTCCAAGTCCTTTTCTGGACTATTTCTACCCATTGTCACAAATTTGTTATTGTTCCTATATTTCAGTTTAAAAATTCAAATGAATAATTTAAGAAAATCTGTCAAAACAGTAACTTTCTGCACTACAGAATCCAAGCAGAGGTGAATGCCTCAGTTTCCTTTTAGGTGCCTCATCCCCATCCTCTCTATTTTATTTTCTTTAGTGCCTGCTTGAATGTTGGAACACTGCAAGTTTTCACCTGTCATTCTCTTGTAGCCTCATTAAAAAAAAAAAAAAAATTCCACAGTGCTGCTCTCTTACCAGATACAGTCTTTTGAATTGCAATGGTTTTTGTTTTTATGGGTTTTTTTGTCCATCAGACATGATCCTTCAAAAGGGAAGAAGTATATTTCTCCTGTTTATGTCAACAGCATCTATCAGGCATTTTTCAGGGACTCATAAGTTCTTTTAGGAACAGTTTCTGTTCCTAAAAGATTAGCATGACAAATCTGAGTGTAGCCTCATTTACATGACTACACTTTCTGGCTTAAGCTGGGGTACTGAGCACCTCAGGTGTGAAGAAGTGCACCTCTGATTTCTCATCTTTCATTTGCATTAAATCCTTTGGGATGATGTATGAGTCTTTAAAACCTCACACATGTTAACTATAAGTAAGGGTTTTCTAAAATTAAACTTGCCATGGTGTTGTGCAAGTAGTTGAAATGACAAAGAAAAAAAGTTATGAACATTAGCCCAAGAGATCAGCAGAGATGTTTGTGAACCATAATTAGCTAAATACAACAATGCTGTTCTGCTAAAGGAGTCAGCAGATGAAAGTGTCTCATGGAGATATGTCCACAGTTATTAGCTTCAGTTATGGCCTTATGTCAAGAGAGCATATGGTTTTCCTCTCTAATAGCATTGCTCCAATCAGGTCTTATAAAATACAGTAAATGTAATTGTACTATTGATGAATGTAATATACTCCAGTCATACTTCAGCATAATAATATTAAGTTTATATTGTACATACATGACAATTTAATACTTAAGTTTCATTCTTCCTTATATTTATAAGCAGACTAGCTTCCACTCATTCGAAGTTGTATAATCTGAGCTGTTGGAGCTCCCTTGCCAGTGGAGAGCAAAGGGGGTCAAGGTTTCTAGGTAAGTCCCCTAAGCTGGGTGAGCCCTGGAGGAGGGATGGGGTAGGGTTATGATGGCCCCACCCACCAGTGGGTGGCTGCTGCACAAGGCAGCCATCTGCAACCTGGATCTGCGGAGCCATGTTGCCCTCTGCTCCTAGCCCAAGGGAAGCATGGAAGGGCACAGGCTCAGCCATCCGGGCCCCAGGTGAGGGATCATGCAAAAGTCCAACCCACAAGCCTGAGCTGGTCACAGCAGATGGACAACCGAGAGAACCAGTGCATGCAAAAAAAGAGAAACAACTGTAGAGACACGATGTCACCATGTACACTTATGAGCTCACCGGGCCGGGAAGACCCGGAACCTCATTTTGGAGGTACCTTCTAGGAGAGCAACACCCCCTCCCCACACTACGGGAGAGGAGAGGAAGACCAAAGATGGGGTAATTGGCACCACCTCAAAACTGCAAACTGAGGCATAAGAGATGATCTACAAAGGCCATTCACAGATGCCTGTATTCACAGAGAAACTTCTTCACCCATACAGGCTTGGGGTGAGACCCTCTAAATCTGACACCAGGACCTTATATAAGGTAAAGAAGCAAAGCAATGGAGATGGGATTGGAGAAGACCACCTGCAGCAAGAAAACATGGACAGATCACAAATGAATACAGGCTGGCTGACCAACGCAAACTTAAGACTGAAAACCCACCAGCAAGGTTCGCCTGGTTTCAACAACACAGTCCCTCACCCAGTGAAAGGACACTGCCACAGGAAAGAAACTAATGGACTTAGCTCAACTAGTAAACAACAAAGAGTGGGGGTTGAGAGAATGGAAGTGGCACCAGAGGGAGGAGGGAGAGGGCAGTATCCAAAAAAACACTTACAGAGGTTGTGATCTAAAGAACAAAATAAATAATATTAAAATAAATAAATAATAAAATAAAATGAAGTTGTATAGTCTCCTTTAGAGTTTCACATTTTTATCTAATTTCTATTGATTTTTCTTTAGTTTACTAATTGACATGTCATATGATTTACAAAATAGAGTAATTAAGAAAAGTAAATTTATTAATGAGAAGAACTCAACATTCAATGCAATGTGTCACACAAAGACATTAAAATGAAGTTTTATATCATAATACAAATTCAACTTAGTTTTCAAAATCTATTAAAGCAGGCAAACCTTTTTAATGCATAATGATGCCTATTTTATTTTTTTTTTATTTTTTTAACCAATATCTGCTTCATTATTTTTTTTTACATCATTTCAGTCCCTGGGGGTCACCCATCACCATCACCTTCCCTCCCCGCCCACTCTGGCTGGTTCCCCTCTCTCCCCTTGTGTAGTTTCATTTGGTTGACCATATATTAGTGAAACCATTTGGTTTCTGTCCCTTTCTCTCTGGCTCGTTTCTGCTAGAATGATTTCTTCTAGGTACATCCAGGTGTCTATAAATTCATCAAATTTGTCATTTTTAATTGATGAGTAATACTTCATTGTGTATACATACCACATCTTTTTCATCCACTCATCTGTTCTGGGGCATTTGGGTTGTTTCCATGTCCTTGCAATTATAAATAGTGCTGCAATAAACATCTGAGCACAGGTGTCCTTTTGTACCCACATTGAGGTCTCCTTTGGGTAGATTGCCAGAAGATGATGCCTATTTTAATGATGAACTTATATAGATAGGATCCTTTAACCTTTAACAGACATTAAGCTTATGCTCAGAATTTCCTTATCATAAATTCTCAAGGGTTTAAAGATTTTGTGACCACTGAGACATCTCTGAGCTCTCCCAGCTAGGATATTTCTCTTTGAACACCTGCTCCTTCCAGATCTTAGTCTGGAAAGGAAGTTGTTCTGCTAGGTGTGGAGGTTAGTGCATCTCAGACATCTCTCCATTTGGAAGCTTGCTGAGTTATACTGGAGAATCGAAATAAAGTCCCATCTCTGCAGAGTCAGAAGACTGAGTTTCAGAGATCTAACTACCTTCTGAGAAAATCTTTTAAAAAGACTAAACTTAGGCATTTTTTATGTATTTCTTTTGTTGGTTACCTGCAGATTTTGGATAGAATACTTTGTTTCTTTTTCATTTTAGTTAGCTTTCAACACTCTCAACAGTATAATTTAAACCACCCCTTTTTAGAGTCATTCACATCAATATTGACATACCGGTGGCTGGTGAAGTCTTCAGAGACAGATGAAGGTAAGAACTGGATCATTAAAGTTCTCATCTGGTGCTTTACATGTAACAGGCATGTTGTTAATTTCTGGTATCATAAAAATAAGCCAAGTGTTCGTCCCAGTGCCATGCAAGGAAGGGGGAAAAGAAAGTGTTTGACTTATGTCATTTAATTTTCAGTCCCATTACTCAGGAAACCATCCCATGAGTCATTCTTGAAGCTCCCTATGATGTACTTGTGGTTCTGGATTCTTTCAACACAAAGGAGCAGTGTGGGCTCCATGTTCCAAAGACCTGGACTCCAGCCAGCCAGCTTCCTGTGGCATGGTTATGAGATTAAAAGGGTTGATGGGAAATGCTCAGTCCCTCCCAGTAGTACTCTGTCTACAGTTCTAGTTGCTAAATGAGTGTTTACTCTTCTGCTTTGTCTGTGGTGCTCAGAGGGGAAACACTGTGTCTTCTGGCTCAGGACTCTGTATGCCTAACAAGACCTGGCCTTGTAATATTGACTTCATCTATGTTCCTTAGTTAAATGACATGACTTTTGTGTCCATTAAGCAGGGCAGAGCAAAGCTGCCAGGAAGGTAAGCCTGCTCAGGAGAGACAGAGGCTGCCGTGGAGACCCAGAATGGAGAGGTAGGCAGACGGACATCTTGAATGACTTCCGAGGCTGTATAAAAATTATCGAACTTTATCCTGAGCAAGGGAGAACATAAAACATTTTATACATGCATAACCCAATCAAATTTGTAAATTTGCAGAAGATACCATGCCAGACAATGATGAAACACTTTTGAGAATGACTTAAAGGGAAAGTCTTCCTCCAGCAAATGGAGTAAACTAGACAGTGTATCTAGAAATTCTTGAGTCCCCGTATTCAGACTTGAGAAAGATTTCTTTGGTGCACTTTTTAAGAATATTTCCTCAGGTCTTCTTTAAAGATTCTAATTCAGAGGTTAAGTACCTAGTTCAGAGGTAAGTGCCAGAGAGCTGTATTTTTTTAACCCCAGTTGCTTTTTTATCACATCACTGAGCTTGATCGAGATGCTTCATTCTGCTTTTTTCCACATTCAACATGTGACCAAATTGTCTTCTCCATACGTGAACCTGTCATATCGTTTTAAGCAGAGTGACATGCACAGGAAAAATGAATCACTGTTTCCAGCTCGGGCACCTCACAATAATATGGAGAGAACAACAGCAATAACAACAAAAACCATGTATATCTTAATATTAGAGACGCGACAATTGCTGAAGCCTAAGCCACTGGGGAGAGATGGGCTAGACTTTCCATAGAAGGGAGATGATCACAAAAATTATAGCAGATATTATTTGAATGAGACTGTTTTTTTTGAAATTTTTATTGATAAAATGTTGGCTTACACTGCTGCTGGTATTTTGGAAGTACAGGCTACCCCTCCCCCCTTTCAGGTGCAGTAACCATAGTGCACTATTTCAAGGTCACTTGAAAATTAAAGGCGGAAACATGGCTTCCCATCTATGATATGAAGGTTTAATGATTCCGTCAAGGCAAAGAGAGTATGCAGCAGTGAGTGGTGAGAGGGAACAGCAAGGAGCGATAGACCCCAGTGCAGTCACCTTTTCTTGGAAGATCTCAAGAAAAGCAGTGTTCCAGCAGTAGATAGAAACAGTGAGTCTCTGGGGTGGATCTGTTTCCACTACTTTGAGGATGAGGAGGTGATAGCATAGGATTTGGTGGAACTGTCCATGGAAAAGGAGAGTGTGGTAGTTTGTTGTGTGCGTTGACTTGGCAAGGCTCTGGGACGCTGTGGTTTGACATTGCTCGAAGGTGTTTCTAGATGTGATTGCCTATCAAAACATTAATATCAGTAAGTTTGGAGTGAAGCAGATTATGCTCTAAAATATCAGTGATCCTCATCCAAGGCCTTTAGAGGAAAGACCAAGATTTCCCAAAGAGGGACTTGCCTCTGGAACACAGCAGGGAAACCCTCCCTACCTCCCAGCCAGGCGCCCTGAGGGATTCCAATGTGGTCCCTGCTGGGACTCTCTTTGACATCCAGCTGGCAGCCTACTTATAGGTGCTGGACTTGCTAATGCCCTCAGCATATGAGCTGATTTCTTAAAATCTCTCTCTGTTCAGGTTCCAGACTAATACAGAAAGGAGGAAAACCAGAGAAATTATCAAAGGGGAAAATGAAGATTTTTTTAAAAATTAATTTATTGATTTACACACACACACACACACACACACACACATATATGTGTTTCACATCTTTGTATTCCCCGGGGACCGACCACCCACCATCTTCCCTCCTGACCACTCGTCCCATCTCCCCCCGCCCCACCTTGTGTTTAGTTTGGCTGTTATCTTGTTTAGACTTTTCCTCCTGGCTTTTGCTTGTTGGAAAAATGAAGATTTTAAAAATCAAAGTTAACTTCAAAGTGTTAAGAAGATGGGAGCGGCTGTGGCTTGGACAGTGGGCTGTGGTCTGTGGTCCTTGAGTGCCCCTTGGAGGGAGCTGCGGAGGTGGCTGTGCTGTGTCAGTGACTGTCAGAGCCACCAACCTTCTAACATCTGGCTTCTTTTAGTGTCTGTGCAATGCCATAGACTTTTCTTCTAGTTATTTTGGCATGTTTCAAATATCCTATTCAACTCAAATGGATGTTTAATTGCCTTGGCATTTAACGTTTGGGTCCCTTTTTTGATATCTAAAAGACTTAAAAGACTGATTCCTCTTGTATCACAGAGCAGGACACTAGACCCAGAAAGTAGTGAAATTTCTCAGCTTTGAATTCAGAGAAAGGTTGGAAAGTAGTGCAATTTCTCAGCTTTGAATTCAGAGAAAGGTTGCACATGAATGTATTCCTGCAGTAACTGGTTCTCCTCTCTTGAAATTATGATTTGGTTCTGGCATAACGCTTCTCTGCCTCAGAGCATCAAGCACATTTTTCAGTTCACTCCAGTTTAGATTATTCTCTGATGAATAAGTTTTCTACAGTGGAAAGTTAAGGGGAGAGAAATCTCAGAAGGCTCACGCAGGGCTGCAATTTTCCTTCTTTGCAGCTCTCTATGCACACAAGGTCTTCCATTGGAGCTTTGTTCCATCTGATTCACAACTCCTGCCACTAACAGTGCATTTCAAGTAGCCACCTAGATCATCCCACACCTTTTTATTTCCAGTTCTGCTTAGAGAATTCAAAAGTCCTTGAGTTAATCAACTACATTAACTCTTTGCAACACCACCAGCAAAATGGTAACCTAGGTACCTGCACTAGATGCACAATGGTGGCCTTAAAAGATGAGTGCACAGAGTACGCTCTTTATTAACCAATTCTGTCTGGTGTAACTTTCGATAGCTATGGCAGTGCTATAGCTGTGCTGGTGACTGGAAAGCCCTCTGTGGGCTGCAGCTGTGGATTGTAGTTTGTGGTTTAACACATTATTGTAAAGATATTTCACTATAATGTATGTGTGGATGTGTGTGTGTGTAAACTATACAGTCAATTTTGAAAACAGTTTAGTAGTTCTTGAGAATGATAAGCATAAGCTCATCAAACCTCACATTCCACTCTCTAATAGTCCATCAAGAATTTGGAAACATATGTCCATGTGGAAATTCCACGTGAATGCCTGCCCTCAATGAAGTTACTCCTTTAATGAGGAAACAGAACTTGACACTTTGAGTCAACGAGTTTGAAAAACAATGCTAGTTGGGACAGTGTGCTTTTCATGATACTATTATTCCTTTTAGCTAATACTAGTGATAAATCCAAATATTCATCTGCTGGACCCTGGACAAATGCAATGTTTTGGATCTATCTATATAGTAGGATAGTATTTAGCAATAAAGAGAAATGGAATACCAATGTATTTTTGATAGCATTTAGATGAATCTCCAACACATTATACTAAATGAAAGAAATTAGGCACAAATGACCACATATTGCATGAAACAATTTACATAAAATATCCAGATTGAACAAATTTAGAAATACAGAAAATATACCAATGGCGTCTGGGATTTGGGTTGAGAGTAGAAATTAATGAAAAGCAAGTTCAGGAAAAACAATTTTTTGGTAAGATTGAAATATTATAAAATTCCATTGCCATATTACAGAACTCTATAAATGTATCAAATGTGATTGACATGTATATTTACAATGGGTACATTTTATGGTTTGTAGACTAAACTCCAATAATGCTATTAAATCATACTTGTAAAATATATTCATCCAAATTTAGTATTTCTTCTATTTTAGTTTTAACTGTAAATTGACAGTAGGAAAATTACCTATATTTCAATGGAGAGCTAAGGAAGTTCAATCATAAAAAAAAAATTAGCTGCCTGAAAAACTAAGATTAATTAGCTAATTATTCATTTCCAAATAGGTCTTATACTGAAGAAAACATTCTCCTAAAAATCCTTCATCACTGACAAATCAATTTAATATGAAATTGCCTAATTATGATTCTTTGCTGATGCTATGCATATACAGTATATAGTTAGTTACCTATGTATGAACCCAGAGTTTCTGCAAAGATCAGAATATGAACCTATGTTGTAAATTACAAAATAAGATCATTTAAAAAGAGATATTATCTACTTAACTGCCTTTGAATGGCTTCAATTATTTCCTTGGATTACATATCCTGTCTCTATTATCTGCAAAAAATCCACCCTAAATTGTTTTCCTAAAGTGAATTTGCCACACTGATAAAACTCAATTGCTAATTGCTCCAGCGTCAGATCAGCATCACTGACTTAAAAAGATAATAAAATTTTAACATAATCAGAAACTGACTACATGTGTACCTTGATTCTGTCTAGAATAAGGTGTTAAACTAGGGTTTCCTGGGATATGCAATGTATAGTGGTCCACTGGTAAATATTTAACAACTAGATCCTCAGGGGAAAATATTCTGATTTGTAGTATTTTGCAACTTTTATAAATATATCAATCACCAAGACCTCTCCAAAGCTCAAAATGTTACCAGGTTTGTAAACATCCTGAATATTTAATAATTGGCTTTCATATGTCAGTACAAATGGATTTCAACAAGCAACCACCCCCAGAATGTCTTACTAAAATGTGAACTCTCTCAACTAGCATTGTTTTTCAAACTCTTTAACTCAAGGTGTCAAGTTCTGTTTCCCCAGTAAAAGGGTAACGTCATTGAGGGCAGGAATTCATGTTTAATTTCTAACATAGAACATAATTTTTCCTCTGACCTCTTGCATTCCTGAAAGGTCTACCCAAGGATGCAGAGATTACTGCTAGGGTTAGTCTAGGTCCCATACAACTCCTAGGTAAGACTGGGCTTGGTAAGTCCTCTATAAAGAAATGTCTTGCTGTATCTCCATAAGAAAGGCTAAGTCACATTCTCCTGTGAGAGACAAGGCTGCCTTGTTGAGGTTGGGAGCGAAGTAAGGGGTGCTCAGTTAACACTTACATTAAGTGTTGTAATCGCCAGAGTTATAACACAAGAAAAAGGAAATAACATGCTTTATAGCATAACATTACAAAGAAAAAAATAGAATTGTCTTTATTCACAGATGACATGATAATATGTGCCAAAAAAAAAAAAGGCACTAAAAAGTTACCAAAAAAGGAAGCTGGAACTGATAAGTAAAAGCAGCATCTGGAAGGCAGGATTGATATACCAGGATCTATTACATTCCTGTGTGCCAATGATGAACAACTGGAAATGGGAATAATAAACCATTTAAAATAGCAATGAGAATACAAAATAGAAATAAATTTAGCAAAATATAAGAACAAAATACTGAATACTATAAAGCTATTATGATGAATCAAAGAGTGAACCGCAAAGAGAGTGGTATGTTTATGGGTCAGAGGACTCAATGTTGAAAATTTCCCCTAAACTTACAGATTTAATCCTATCTCAATCCAGCAGACATTCTTTAGAAACTGATAGAGCTGATTGTTTAAAACAAACAAATGAAAAATCATCTTGACATTCATTTTGATAGAAATTTGGATTTTTTAGGAATCATTTTATTTTCCTCCTGAGATAGCACACCACTGCATTGAAAGTTTGAACAATTAAACTAGAAAACATGATCCATAATTTGACCTTCAGTAGTTTCATTCACCTCCTGGTCTTCAATTTTCTTATGTATACACCTTATATTTGTTTATAGTAATAAAGTGAGGATGAACTCTGATCCTTGGAAATCAAATGTTTTGAATTAAAATTCTTGAATGTGTGGCCAAGAATCATAAACAAATGAAGCAGAATATAAACTGGAAACTGACATACCAACGAAAAAGAAAAAGAGAGGAAAAAATGGAAGTTATCGCTCAGCTTTGACATATTATTGTCGTGAATTGTCTCATTCTGACAAGATGCTGCGCTGAGCCAGCCAGCTCCCTGAGAAAACTAGAAATGACAGTTTTTATAGCTTTTCCTCCTTTAAAAATGCTAGCAATCAGTTCAAATTGACCAGACAAAGTGTAGCCCAACACAGCTGTTAACAGCTCAGTGAGTGGGGTCCAACTTGTTTCTGCTACCATTGACCATTATAAAACGCTGATACTTTTAATATTGTAACAGACCCCAGACCCTTTTTCCAGCAGTTTAAAAATAGCTCCAGGAGTCAGCACAGGAGAGTCATCTCCAGTCAAGAAATACTCAAGTTCCCCCACAGAAACAGAATGTACCAACATTTGGTAACCAAAACCAGGACATGGAGACCAGGAGAGGGTGATATGCTCCAGTGCTCCCCTTGCTCCTAATGGCTTGCTTCTGCTTCTGTATCCCCACTTGCTTTTACTTTGGCAACTGTAGCTATGCAGTTTTTGCCCTTATAAATCCCTGCTAAGTTTTGCTCAGGACAACTCCCTGACTTAAGGAACAGTCACTGACCAGATGATAAAGCTTTGAGATTTGATCAGAACTTTGACTTGGTCTTTTTCACATCTAGGAGTTCTCTCCAACAATATTCATGGTGATAATGATGGTGGTAGGCATTAACAGAATATGATTGATGGAACACAGGGTATTCAGAGGAAGACCACTGAACCCTGAAGCAATGTGTAATACAGAAACCTGAAAGAAAATTAGACCAATTTTGAACTACCAGGGCAGTTTTTGGTTTGCACTACAAATTCTTATTTTTAGTTAGTAAAAGAAAGTTCTAGGGAAAGTGATTGTCACAAGGCAGGTAAGTGTGGTTCATCTTTTTCAGTAAATTATTCAACTGAGACAACCGTGCATTTACTTGATTATCTTTGCTTCACCCACTTTGTCAAGGATGGGAAAATCACAAACAGCATGCATTTCTAAATCTTCTCCCTATGTTCAATCCAGATGCAGTGCAGAGTGTCTTAGTCACTGAGTGAATAACTTTCTTTAATCTCTGGCTCTCTATCAAGAATGGTGGCTCACGGCAGATGCATGCATGCCAGTGCTCTTCTCTCTGTGATATTATCATCAGGTAGTGGGGGGACTTCCTACTCATATTCTAGTTGCTAGAATGATTTTTGTATAAAACTTTTTTTATGCATGCAACATAAATGTTGGATTTTAAAATCTGATCAAGTAGAATTTATCATTAAATTGAGAAAGATCAGTTAAATAAGCAAAATCTATTAATCCATTCATTCAGAAAGTCATGTAAAAACTAACAAATGAGTGCTTGCTTGTATAAAACTATTAATCTCTTCCTTCCTACAGGCTCTTCAATGAAGTGAAAAGAGAAAAAGTTTTTGAGAAAGGGGGAAGGAAGATGAGAGAATAAAAGGATCATATTTTCCAAACTTTGAAAAAATGCAAATGAAATCTTTTCAGTGAGTTGTAGTTTATAGAAAGCAAGTGGAAAATTTTAAACTAAAATGTAACTTAGCATACAAACCTAAATAGGAGTTATAATCTTTTGCTGTACTTATCAGACAGAAAAGAAAATAGAATCACTAAAAGAAGGTACTTGAACACAGTAAGAAATAGGAACTTTCTGCTTCTACCCTTTGTAGGAAGCGGTCTGCCAGGAAATCTCAGCAACTTTAAGAACTGACTCTCAATTCAAGAGCAGTGAGCACTCAGAAAACTGCTGTTTCCTCATGAGGAGGCAATCTGTCAAGAGACCATTCTTACTGCAGATGGATGGGGTGTGAAGATCCCACCCATGCAGGTGTGTCAGTGTCCTGGGAGATGGGTTCATGGGCACTGAGTAGAAGAGCGGGAAGTAATGCAACTGGGATTCTGAAGAGCAGTCTTCTCAGAGTCTCCCATTCATAGACAGACATTCAGGGCACCCTTGCTCTCTGCATGAACTTTCTTCCTGTGGCAGGAAGAGGGGTTTATGAAGGCCAACATAGAGGAAATATCAATGAACAGAATAGAGCAGAAGATGCAAAAATTTTTTCTATCAAACTTAAAAAAGTTCAAACAGCAGAAGACTATGAAGCAAGGGGGACGGGTAGAGTACGGAGAGCTGGGTGGAGGACTTTGCCTCTAGGAAGCAGGTCAAATCACTCTGGTCACTGGCAGGGGGAGCTGCCTCCCGTCACTGTCCCATGGAAATGTAGCTCATAAAAATGGACTCATGGTCTAGAAACACTGTGCCCAAGTCCTCTTGCTTTCAACTCCAGACTCCCATTATCGAATGTTCACAGGTGACTGACTGGAACATTCAGGGGTGAATGGAGCAATGTGGTAAGATTTGGGGAAGATATAAACTCTCAGGGATCTAGTTTTATTTGGCTCATCTTTGTGATTGTTTTGCTAAGTGATCTGGAGTGAATCCTAGACCCTTTCTGGGCCCTATTTCTTTGCTTATTAAATCAGAAGCCCAATACAAGAGGTTCTGGGATGTCTCTGAGGGAAGTGGGTTAGTGGTCAGGTGGACCCTAGTCCTTTTGCCCTCCCTTCAGCTCCACCAGTGTCCCCAGGCCTCTTTTTGGGAACTCTGCTGCCCAGACCACAAACAATCGCTGACCTGGAAGCTCACAATGTGTCTCTTGTTCACTGAAGTTCTGCCTACCTCGAGTCGGAAGCTCCTGAATACAAGCTGAAGTTCATTCACAGTTTTCTGGAAAGATGAATTGACCTAGTTGGAAGGGAGGATTTATGTTGGGTGTAAATAAGGCAAAAGCCTTCAACCAGCAAGACAGAGTAAAAAAAAAAATGGTGCTTTTAAAATCCAGGCTCTTCCCATCCACACATGGCAGTTGCGAGTTACAATGCTGATTTAAAAGTCCTTAATACCACAAGCAGCCAGTTATTTGACCCCAATTACCCTTCAGTCCAAAAGACCCAAACACATGCCCAAAGCGATGTCCTTTTTCAAACCTGAGGCAGGCATCTCTCAATGTCCAGCTTTTCGCAGACACAAATCCAAGGTTTCCAAATTTTCCTTTTGTTTCTCTTTCCCATGTTCCAAACTGTTCAGGTGACAAGGTTCTTCAAAAACTTTTTCAACAAATACTAATGCAAAGTCAGCTCTCTAAATCCCTGGCTTTCTCCAAGTACCTGCTTTCCAACTCTCAAACAAGTTTCCGTGCCAGCTCAGGCACCATGCACTTCCTTTTCCAGGTCCGCCTTCAGTGGCACCCTCAAGCCTGCTGTTTGGCATCTGCTCCACACTGGCTACTCCTCTGCCAGCCACTCTCCCACCAGACCTCCTCACTGCCACCAGCTCACTATTGCAGAGGGCTTCCACCCAGCCCAAACATTCTGGCTCCTCTTTCCAACTCACTCTGGACCATTCCCAGGCTCCTCCTTTTTGTGTGCCCTTTTTGCACTTCCCATTTCTTCTCGGGGATCTTTCTCTCAGACCCTGCCCACCAGGACAGTATGGCAACCAGTACAATTTTCAACTATTGTTGTACTGTAGTACTAGGACCCTGGCTGTCCATCTAGCTGAGTCACCCACTAACAGCACACTAGTATGTCCTTTCCTAAACATTTGGATAGCTACTATCCTCTCACTAAAATCCATCGTGTTCCTTTTAGTGCCTCCCCTTAGCCCATGCTCAGTTTCTACCAGGAAAACTATTCAATCTTAAAACTCCTGTTTGGTTTCCTGTCTCTGTAAGGAGGCCTCCCCTGGTCTGACTCCCAAACTGGCTTTTGCCATTTTCTGTCCTACCATATCCAGAGAAGCCATGGTCCCATGACCTCATGGTAATTTCTTTATTAACCACCTGATGTCACCTGAACTGAGCTCTTTGTATCTCTATCCCTCACCCAACACTGTGTTGTTTGAATATTCTTTAAGTTTCATTTTATTTTATTGCCATGGTAATTGAGGTCACATTGGTTTACATTACTGCGTATGATGCAGGGGTGGAGGCTAAACCTCCCTGGGGCTCTTCACACCCCAGCCCCCCCCCCCCAGTTAGCTTGGTGACACCATGTCTAGTGGCTGTTCAAGATACCTGAGACTCCCTGAACCCACAAAAGAAAGGAGAACTTAAGCCTGCAGGGAGCAGACCCAGTTCATTATACCCCATGTGGAGCTGAGCCAGTGTTCTCACCTCAACCAGGTCATGATTTTCCCTGAGGGATCCCACACTGGGGCAGGTCCTGGCCTAAGGGGAGATGTTACATTTCAGAGACTTTTACATCAGTGTTACCAAAAGTTTTGCTTGGTTTATTCCTTTCTAGGCATCCTTTTCTGGGAAATTGAGCATTCTGATTGAAGATCACTTGGTTTCCTGCAGAACCCACCCTGGTCTTGAGCATGAGGCCCTCGAACAAAATATTCCCTGCAGAGGTTTGAGTGAGCAGATGGAGACAAGGTCATTTTCAAAATGGTCTCAAACTGCCTTCCTTCCTTCCTTCAGGGTCCTCAGATACTTTCCCAGAAGCAAGACCCAAAAGCTAAAAAGAAATGAACTGCCTAACTACCACCTGCTGAAATACCTTGTAGCACCATTGGTCTAACCCAGCCCAAAGTTGCAGACGGGTTGGGAGGAGGCCAGAGAAGGGGGAGGGGTGTAAAGAAGGAGGGGATAAGGGAGGGAGTGTAGGAGGGTCTGGAATTGGATAGGGCAGGGAATGGAGGAGGAAGCAGGGGAGGGGCTGGGGGGCAGGAGCTCCTGGGTACAATGGGCCAGCCACCTGGAGGTCTTCATGGTATAGGCACTTGAACTGGACACTCTCTCCTCTAGGAGCCTGTGGTTTTTCAGCTTCACTTGCAGAGAGAAGATCAATGGGCTGAGGATGAAATCTCGAAGCTAAAATGGTTGGTGCTAGGCACAGGAGGGCAGGGTGTCTGGGCCCCTCTGAAAAGCAGCCACCCTGCAGCATCACAATTTGTGCCATTTAATGAGAAAGTCCATCTTGACCTGGAGACCAGAGTTGGGCATGAGGTGGCTGTGATGTCAGAGGGTGCCCTGCAGGATGCGAAGCTGCCCTGCAACCCTGGGTCTGAGGGAACTGCCTTCTCATTCCCATTCTTGGATCAGTGCAAAAGCCACTAGGTGACTCCAGAATTGACCCAGATCTTCATGCATCTCTTAAGATTGCAATAGCAGTGTGGACTTTACAGCCAGTTTTGAGAGCTGTGTTTGCTGTTGAGGTAACATTGGTTAATAACATTGAACGTGCTGTGGAAGTTCCCGTTCATGCTCCCAGATGCAGGGGAAGGACATGAGATCAGAACATTCTTTTCTTGCACTGAATGCCTTCAAATAGGCAGGAACTGGGTCATTACCCTGCGGAACATCCTGTGCCAGTGGCTTTCCAGTGGGCTGAGGAGGCCTGGGTCCTCAATATCTGTGTCAGGACACCAAGAAAAAGTCATGTAGACAAAGATGTCATCTAATGTAGAAAGCAGTTTCATTCTCAGGAAACACCTTTAGCAGGACCAATAGGAAACTGGTGTCATGGCTGAGGGTGCTGGAGGCAAGTGCTGAAGGTCAGGGCGGGTCTTTATGGAGTTAGGGTTCCTGGCAGCCATCAGGGTCCAATGAGGTCCCAATGTGGGTCCTGATGTGGCAGGACTCACGTCTTCATAAGAGGGGACACTGAGAGTCAGGGAAGGTAGATGAGGACAGAGCTTCTATCTGCCAGACGAACTCAGGGATCTTAGCAGACCCTGATGGCCGGAACCCTAATGTCAGTCCTGTCAGCTTTCAGAGTTATGAGAAAACAAATGACTATTATTTAAGCCACCCAGTTTGTGAAATTTTGTTATGACAGCCTGGGCAAATGAACAAAATAGAATATTTGAAGAAATCCCTTTTTCTAGTTTTGGCTTCATTATGTTATCTGTTAGTCATTCCCATTGTTCTCTGTGAGCAGCAAACAAATGGCAGCAAGTCTTAAAGATCTAAGAAAAATCAAAGACCAGATAAACAGTATTCTGCATTGATTCATGTTCCTGTAACTTGGGAGGAGAACACTGTGCCCTACAAGCTGGAGTCAGCTTGTTCAGCTCCGGGAACGGCCCTTCCTGGGAGGCCTACCCACCGGACAGGCCAGGCCTGTGCCAAACTTAGCTTGCGAAGACCTTCTGCCCTAAAAACTTTTGTGGTTTTAAATTGTTGCTTCTCTTGAAAAATAATTTTCTAATAAGCGACTATTTATGGAGCACTTCTATGGAATAAAGGTCCCTGTGGTGCCACTACCTAGGAACCATCCTGGTAGAGAGCAGGGAGGCAGGGAGGAAGGGAGACTCCCAACAGGAATTCAGGGCATGTTCCCCAGCTGAACACCTAACCCAGCAGTCCATGCATTAGTAATCTTCCATTAGTACCAACTGTGTAATCACAGCAACAATAATTTTATGTAGCACTCCCCCAAAGGAATGAGAGGAAAGGGAAATCAGAGAAATCAATGAATTTAAAAGCATGAAAATAGAGAAAATCAATAAAATCTAAAGCTGTTTTGCTGAAAGAAGATCAGTTAATCTAATAAACCCGTGGGCATGCTAACCAAGTAAAAATGAGAGAAAACACACATTGCCAATATCAGAAATTAAGGAGCTTGCTGTTCTCACAGATATTAGAAGAGAGTAGATGTGCCCCAGATATATATAATCATCCTTGTCAACTACTCCTCCATGAAGCTTTGTTCAAGGTGACGAAAGGAGTGTTATGAAGAACCGTATCTACATATTCGATAATTTAGATGAATTGGAACAATTCTTTGCAGGACACATTGCCAAAACTCACTCAAAGAGAATAAACTATCTGGATAGGCCTATATCTATGAAAGCAATTATATTAATATCTAAAAACATTCCAAAAGAAAGAAAATATTAGGCCAGACAGCTTCATTGCTAACATTTACCAAACATTTAAGGAAGAAAGGATACTAATCCAGTTAGTGGGTAGACTGAGGGCCACCCTAGAACCCCAAACTTGCACACTCTAAAGGGGAGCAGTCATCATGTACACAAACAAAGCATTCTTTTAGTGTGAGGGATTCTTGGAGGATTAGCATGCATAGAAAGAGAAGAGAAGAAAGGATACTGGTTTCCAATGAAGTGCTTAGTAACTCCTCCCCTCATTGGCAAATGCTCAGTTGAACAGGGTTGGCCACACATCTAAGGTACCTTCTGGAGGGGACCACAGGAAAGAGACAGAAGAGGGCCAGTGCATCTGGGACGCAAAGAGCAAAATCAAAGTATAGTTGAGATAAAAGCTGCATAGTCAAGTCTCCCTACAGTCTCTTCTTAAGTGTTTTCCCCAGGTTCCCGGAGGAAGCGCAAAGCCTGGATGGAAGTACCCTTCTTCTCCATGTGCCTCTCCTGAGCCCACCTGCTGCTGAGCTCCCCTGGAGATAAGGGGGTGGGGAATTTGGAATTTTCACTCCATGGAGACACTGCAGCAACAATTCTTAATTTCTTCCAGAAAATGGAAGTAAAGAGACTGTTTCTAACTCACCCTACTAGATTAGGAGATTTTTACTTTGAAATTAAAAAAAAAAAAGTTTAAATCTATGAGCGTGATTCTCACGCTGTGGGGACTGGTCACCTCTGAGTCCCAATCATGTCCCAGAAGCGACCCTGGGAAGAGGCTGGTTTTGAATGGAAGGTCAGGAAAAGGAAGGAGAAGACTCTTCAGCAACACAGCTCAGCGCTTATGAAACTAGTTTCTTGATTTTTTTTTTTCTTGTTAAAGATTGGAAAATCCTTGGTGCATTAGAGGTATCTAGCCTGCATTTCCAAAAATCTCACAATTTAAGGTGATCCTGAATAAACTGACCTTGCTATGACCTTCAACCCTTCAGAGGAGCCTCTCCTTACACTGACCAGGTGCCCCTGTGTGTGGTCTGGGCTGCTAGCTACCCCATTCCTCCTCCTCCAGTTCCCCACCCTTTCCCTTTCCCGATTCCCCTCCATTGTGTCAGCCTTGCCCCTTCCCTGGTCTCCACCTCTGCTGCCACCCACCATCCCGACACTAAGAACACATCCAGACGGGTCCTCGCCCCCATATCAAATCCAGATAACTGGGTTTGCATGCAACAGAATGAATTTTTAATTATCTGTTCAAGAGTGAGCCTGTGAATCATACAGAGTCTATGTTATATGGTTCAACAATGGCAATTGTCAGATTATCTGTGAAGAATAAAACAGACATGGGACTGAAGGAATCCAGTGGATTTAAAGAGATCACCCTAAACTTGACCTTAGCAGTTCATTTTACTGAGATAAGAAACATGTAAAATCAATATCCTCATTCTGAAGCACCTTTTGTTTGGAAATTTCACCACTGAGGGGGTGAGGCCAGGGGAGAGCTGGGAATTATTATTATTTCTTCTTTGTAATATGTTAAGAATGTCTGTCCCAGAGAGTGGTAGGAGGATAAACTTCCTCTTTGAAAGCCATTAAGTGTATCCTTAGAAAAAGCAGAAACTTAGCTTGAAGGCGATGAGTAAATAAATTATTCTGGTGACCTGAGAAAATACTAAGTCTCAATATAAATTCAATAAATTCAATATTCTTTGATGAGTTGAGGGAGATGATTCTCAATAGAAGCAATGGATCACATCACTTCAGCTGATGTTTCTAAAGATGCTGCCACCATATTTGGAAATAGGAATTGACACATTAGGAAAGTCGGTTTTGGAAATTACTTGTAGATAAATAGAAGTCAAGTAAGCCTATGATACTTATACAAGCTGTATAAACAACAGATTCATTCAATTTCTTGATCTTTGTCAAATTTCACAATGAGACACCGAAAATTTTTGTCCATATTGTCCCTCCAAAAACCAATTAACCAAAAGTCTACATAAAATAACCCTTGCTGCAAAACTTATAATGGTTTTGCCTGAGATGGCTAGAGATTGTGGGAATTTTAGCCACTTAGAATCTCAAACATTTTGAATTTTATGCTTGAGATACTTGATTTTTTAAAATATTAAGCAAGTAAGTCCAGAGACTACATCTGACTTTCTATCCTTATGTCCATCTTATAGCTTATGTCCATCTTCCATCCTTTGAATAATTAACATTTTCAAACATGGTTTTAAAGCACAGAAAGACAATGATGGCTTCACTGAGGACTAGGGGGAGCAGACTGCACTATTGGGGAGATTTATTTTGGAATATCTCTGCACTGTTAACTGCCAGCTACACAGAACTGCTCGTGTAAGATGGTCGTGATGTCCCAGCAATCAGAGTGCTTTCTAATCAGAGCGTCTACAGAAGGTGACATCATTTCAGGAGATTGTATTTTATGAGAAACCTTTTCTGCAGATTATATTAGAGATCTCATGTCATAGGATCAAGCCCTTCGTGGAATGACACCCCGGGTGTGACAATCCAGCTGAATGCACACTGCTTACAACACGTCCAGCTGTGGTGAGGCCAGGCAGCTTTGCCTGTTTCCTACTTGTGTGTCTTCTTGACAGCCAAACAGCAGAAAATGAAAGACAGGGTTTCCCACCAGCATGTGGCCTTCCGAATGTGATTTCTGTTCTGCCACTGAGGCCTGTTCATGTCTGATTCTGAAATCAGGTCCAAAAAGGAGGAGGGTGCAAAAGCCCTCCAACCAATAAACCACGGGTCCGTATCACCCGTGCATAGCAGTTGCCACTCCAAATGCAGTTTAACAAGGAATTTTATTAACAAGGGAGTTCAACAGGGAAAACAAAAAGTCCTTAAAGCCACAAGTGGCAGTTATTACCTCAGTCACCATCTCAGTCCCAAAGGTCCCAAAGACACAGTCCAAGATGGTGCCGCTTTGCCCCTCCAAACCCCAGAGTTTAAGGACTTGGCGCAAAGTCCAGTCCTTTCTCCACCGTCTTTTCTTCTTTTCTCTCAAGTGTTTTATGCTGCTCCACTTCTCCAAGGCACTTCAAACTTCTTCCACAATTGCTGATGCACAAATCAACTTTCCAATTTGCTGGCCATCTCTAAGTACCAGCTTTCCATATCACCTTGCTGCAACGCCACAATCTCCACCTGGCCACTCTTCTGCCAATACCAGGGCTCCTTGTCTCCTCCAGCTCCCTCTTCCAGGGGGCTTTTGCCCAGCCTGGTCACTTGGGCTACTCTCTCTCTCTCTCTCCCTCTCTCCCTCCCCCCCTTCCTCCTTTCCTCT
>PVHY01011743.1:0-46879 GCA_004024945.1 Uropsilus gracilis | reverse complement strand
CTCTCCCTTCCCTCTCTACCTCCCTCTCTTCCTTCCCTCCCTCTCTCCCCCCCTCTCTCAAATATCTTGCACCATACACATTTCTATTACTGCATTCATCGACTTGTTTTGAATGTATTGGCGACTGACTATTAGGCAGGGATTCTTGAGGGCAGACACAGAGTTTACTTGGTAGTCTAAACATACATATTAGCAAAAAAAAAAAAAAAGTAAAATCAAACAGCATCTCTTTAAATGCACTAAAATTTCATCACAGGCATATATAATTTGTCACTGTCAAGTAGAATTTCTTAGAATTAATAATCACTCGCATGTACTGGTGCACTGAACAGCTTAAAAAGTAATTATTTACGCCACCTGGTGGTCAAATGGAAATCCTAATTCATCCGACAGGACAGTTTCACTTTAAGCAGTTACTTTCTGTTGCTGGAAAAGATATGTTTTTGTGTATTACAAAACGAGTCTGAAAAACACAAGGTAAAGGATAAAACTGTGTTTAATCCCAATAAGCCTGCATTACATTTCTAACTTTGAATATTTCAAATACATCAGCATTTCAAAGGCATGTAATATTACTTAATGGAAAGATTGATTTCACTACCTGAGGTTTGTAAAACAGTGTTTTGGACTGTTTGACATTACAGCTCCTCCTGCCTCCAGGTGTTCAGCCCTGAACCTTCCTGATTATTCTCTCTCTCCAAAGAGAGCCTATAGTTCTCCTTATCATTATACCTGGACTTTCTTCCCTTGTTCCAGCTTTCTGGATGTCACTACCTTTTCTGCATCCTCAAAGAATTCCTTTAGGCAAATGCTTAAATGCTTGTGAATTTTCAATCTTCAAGGTATCTTTTCCCAAATTCAGGTTCCTAGTTGTTCCAATATGACTAAACCTCAGCATTTAAAACCATACACGTCCAAAAAGCAATCACCACTTTCACATACACTTAGTCTTATATCCTGATAACAGTGCTTCTACTCTCCAGTGTCTGAAACCTCAGTCACCTCTGATAACTTGCTTGATCCCCAAAGGTATATGGACTGACAAATAGCCCTGGCCCTGCCCTGCCCTTTTTCTCTTTGCAGTCACTGTTCTCATCTCAGGGTCTTGGCATTGAATACCCCCTCTGACCCAGATACCATCCTTAACCCCAATGCCGATTTTCTCAAGGCTGATTCCTCACTATCATTCAGGAATCTGCTACTGTCACTTCTTCAGATGCCCTCCCTGACACCTAATCCAAAGAAACAACAAGATCAGTCTGTATGACATCTTCGTGTCTTAATTTTCTAAATCTCACTTATCACTGCCAGATCATTTCCCACACCATATTCAGTCTCAGCCACAAGAATGCACACTCTATGACAGTGTTGATTTGCCTCGTTTAAAGTCATATTGGAGAGTCTGGACTAGCATGAGTTCAATAAATAAGAAAATTTTAAAAATTATATCCTTACCATGACCTCTTTCATTTCCCCCACATCTGCCTACAGATGTGAGGGAAATCTGGCTGTGACATCTACCAGGGTCAGGGTTAGCTGATCTGGCTGGCTAGGTGGGTGTCCACTTCCTCCCTCACTGTTCCATGTGCATCCTTCCCAGAATGGAGATGGACTGTTCTTCAGCCAGGAGTACACAAGTAGCTGTGCTCCCCCTGCGAGAACTTGCAGACAAGCTCTCAAGGTCCAATTTCTCTACCTCAATAACCTGATTTCAGATCACCTAAAGGAATCACTTTTAGACCCCATACTGCTTGGCAGATGCATAGCACAAGCACATACCCAGTAAGTGTTAGTTTCCCTTCTGTTTTCCTGCTAGAAAATCTCCAAAGGCACCTTGCTGCCTAAAAAATGAAGCATGTTTTGCACAGGCTGTCACACATCTTCTTAATAGGCTCTGTCCTAGTTTTTCATCTTATTTTCCAGAACACCCCTTCATGCTCTGTATTCCACAGTCAGAATAATCCATTTGCCAGTAGATTCCTGTGTCCATATTTTACAACTTATCCCTCTTGCCTAAAATACCCCAAAATCCAGAGCTTTCCAATCCTACCCATCCTTCAAGGTCAGCAACTTCCTCCAAAATGACTTCTGAAAGTCCTGCTCACTAAAGCAAAATAATCTCTCTCATGTTTTCTCCTGTAAAAGTCAGTATCTTTTGCGGGATTATAGAGTCTCGTTGAGTGCAATTAGTGATGTGACCTTGCTCCTGGCCAGCCATGTGATTCTATGGGCAGCACTTAGATTTCATCTCTCCTATTCTCCACACTGTTTCTTCCCAAAGCTGCTGAATTAGAAGGGGCTGAATAAATGAACAAAATAATTTTTCTAACAGAAAAGAATTATTAGGATGAAATCAGAAGCTGATAAGAAGCATCCTCTCTTTGGATTCAGTCATTTATGAGGCAGACAAGTTATGAGTCATTATGAGGCAGTATATGTAAGAAGCTTGGCCAAATTCTCTTTCTTAACAGAAAGTGTTAGATCGAGAGACTGTAGAGTTATATTGAGATGCCAGCATCACAGTCTTACAGAAGAATATCACCAAAACTGCAAAGACAAACTTACTACCAAATGAACCAATGAATCCATCTGAATAACTTCCATTCATCAGTGTGTAGATGTTATGAATGTCAGAAAGAATTGGCAAAAACAACAAAATGACTGAAGACAGAAATATGCCAGATCCATTAGCCATATGGTGAATGACAAACCATATCACTCTAGGCAATCAGTCCTTTCTGTGATCAAGTCAAAAGAATTTACTTGAATCTGCTTCCCACCCAGCTGCCAGACCACTGCTCTGACCTCAGCACTGTGGTCATGAGGTCATGAGAACTGCTCACAACTATAGGCTGAGATGTCCCCTTTAAGCTTGGGACCCAACACTCCACTGCTGGACAAAGTGAGTTGACATTTCTTTCCATCAGATGTGTCAGTTCATTCTTATCAAAAATCAGAAGTACTTTTACCCAATGCAGTTTTTCCCCCACCTGTATCATAAGGGGGACATAATAAAGCTATCTGGTAGGCACAAGTAATCAGTGTTTCCAAGAGATGAGTCCAGGAATGTAGATTTCAAATGAACATCTCTAACTGAACAAGTCTCAAAAACACTTCGTTTACTCCCAAACTCATTCATGCAGTCTGCTTCGCTTTCATTTGTTATAAAAACTTACACTCAAAGGTGTATCAGTGGTTTTCAACCTTTCCTGCATAATAAGAGTAACTGGGAGCTTTTGGAATCTCCAGCATCAGTATCCCATGCAAGGATATCAGAATCTCATGGAGTAGAACTCATATAACGATTATTTTTTATAGTTCCCCAGGTATAGAAACCACTGTCTTCAGTAAATGTGTTTATTCTGCTTTCTTTACGTAATAGAAAAATGGGCTGAGCGCCACTCCTCTCTCCACTAACATCTTTAACCTCCCAGAAATGTATTTCTACTTCCTCTCTACGTGTTCATGTTTAATTCATGTTTAATCTTTCAAGGTTCAGAGAGACTTGAACTTCATTTTCAGGGTCCATCTTTGCCACCACATTTTCTGCCTTATAAAAAGTTGTCTCCTTTCTGTCAAATCCTAAGCCATTATCATTCCCCAGCGGACCACAGCCTGGGACTCCCAACCAGGAGTCTAGCTCCTACTCCTACCTACAACCTACTCTCCACATAGCACCCAAAGGACAGTATTCAAAACTCCTAATGATCACCAAAGGCTTCACACAGTCCTTAAAACCCTGCCTTTCATAGTCTGCATCCTTGCCTTCTTTAATCTCCTGTTCTTTATTCTTCATTCTGTTCTCCAGTCATACTAGCCTGTTTCTGCTCGCCGATCATGTAAATATTTCCTCAAGGTCATCTGAATGAACCTGTTTCTTAAGGAACAACTCTTCCTCAAAGAAGGTCTCACTGAACCCTCAGTCTATGTCAGCAGCTCTGCCCAAACCCCAGTACTAGCACTTCAATCTGGCTTAGTTCTTCACAGCTCTTAAAATGCCCAGAATAGCTCATCAGTTTACTTGTTATTGTCTATCTCCGTGGAAATATGAATTCTTTATCTCTATATATCATATAAAATATATATCCTCTTTTCCATTACTAGACCTAGAAATCAGTTTTCATTAAAAAAATGAACCAACTAATCAATGAATGAACAAACATGAATAAATACAACCCCAAAGAAAACTGCATACATCATGTGAAATGTCTGGACACATGACTGTCTCAGGAGAGCTTGCCTCGCTCTAGACAAGCCGTAACTTCTAATGGGCTACAAATATACTTTCTCATATTTCCCAACCTTGAAAATCAAACACAGTTGGAGTCACTATCACACATTTAAATATTTGTAGATTATTCTATTTTAGAAAATCCTCAGCACTGTACTGAAAAGGAAAAAAAATCATCTTTCAGTTCCCCCAGAATTCTCCAGGCCATAAACATCTGCCTTAATTGTTTATTTCACACACACACACACACACACACACACACACACATCTGAAGAAACACAACATAAATCCAACTTCAATTTGCCTTCTAATGCTTCCAATTTTCAATTTGAGTCTTTAAACTACACCCATTCTATTAGCTAAAATGCAACATTCAAGTCTATGATTTCAGGTTTTGCCTCTGTGGTCACTGATTTGCCTGATACTGAGTCAGGAACAATTTTTTTGAACTGATGTTCATCTGTTCAGCTCAAACAGATCAATACCTTAATGAGGAAACTACTATAGGGATGCCTCAAATATGAGCTACATAATAGAAATACGGCCATACTCTGAGTGGGATACTTAGAACCTTCCTTAACCTAGTGGCTATGCATTACGGTTTTGAGAGTTCATTGGGTTTATTTATTTTTTTACATCTAGCATATCAAATCCAGTCTACAAAACCTAAGTTTTGTTAAAATACTATAGAAAAATTTACAAGACTAGAATTTTTTATTACATATATACATATATTATTGTATACCCCATTACATTACATTATATCATTGTATACCCCAATGTTCTTTCAACACTCATCACCATGTCACCCATGAACTGTCTTCTTTTGTCCTAAAAACTTAAGGACAAACATAGATACTAACACAGTAAGAATATTGCTTTCTAAGAAAATACAAATTCAGGCTATTTTAACTATTTTGCTAGTGTCACCTAAAATATTATTTCATCTATTCCCATGGTGGACACTACTACCTTCCAAACCCCATCCTTATTTTGTTTTCAAAATCAATAAGTTTGGTCTATACTCATGAAGACTGCTAAGCATTTATCTGCAATTAACTTAGCCTTCTCCAAGAGAAAAACCTAGTATGCACAAAACATTCATAAAACCTGCTTGTTAAACCTTGTTGTTGATGTTTCTCCCAAGTGCCAAAAATTATAATAAGACACGTGACACCAGTCAGCCTACTAGTGCCCTACCGTCATGATGGATGTACTGTAGTACCGAGTTCCATAAATTCAGTTGACTTAGATAAAGGGACTCTGTTCCAGGACCCTGACTAATCCCATATAACTCAGAAATCACCACTCAAAGTTTAGAGGTCCTCTCCCTTTCTTGCAGAGATGAGACGTTACAAGAAGAAGTCTAATAATGGATCATGCAGATACCAAAAAAAAAAAAAAAAAAAAGTTATAATCACCTCAAGACCATCCCGTTTAACCCAAAATTATAGTTATATAAACTAATAATAAAACTTAAAAGAAAGTTATAAAATGTTAGTTTATTAAATACATGTTCCCTTGCCCTCCTAAAATATTACCTCATAATCAACTAACTTATTGAGTGGGGTGTGTGTGCATGTGTGTGTGTGTGTGTGTGTGTGTGTGTGTGTGTACACTATTAAACTAAAAATTCGTTTCTCAAGCACCTGTTTTCAAAACCTTCAATGCCCTTTGGGCATTCTTTTTTTCTTCTCTCCCTACAATGAGTCAGCAATTCCAAACAGCATTTCAGACAGCATTATTTTTTTTGTTTAAAAATTCACTGCTTTGGAACCCTTCATCCCCCGACCGGTGTCCTAGCCCATGCTCTTTTCATTTCATGCTGAGAAGGCTGCCCTATCTCTTAACCGGGCTTTCCATCCTTCAATTTCTTCTCCTGTCCTATATGAGACATACTGCTGCAGATTACTTACAACCCTAGTCCTTTACCTTTTAGCATCTCTTCTTGTAAAACAAAATCCAACCTTCATGAGAACCATGACATCTTCCACTCTTGGACATACAGACACACACAGACACACACACAGACACATGCACACACACAGACACACACATGGGTGGGGGAGAGAGGGAGGGAGAGGGGGAGGGAGAGGGGGAAGGAGAGGGGGAGGGAGAGGGGGAGAGACAGACAGAGACAGCTTCTACTTCCATATGTATTCTGCTTTCAGCAAAGCTGCCAGTGAAAAAGTGACATCTAGTCACTTGATTAAATAAATAGTCAACAGTTTTGAACTCATCTATTTCCTCATTCTGAAAATACTCTCCTACTCTCCTGGCTTATATGGTACTAACTTTCCCAGGACTTTCTCCTAATTAACTAGACATTTCCTCTTTTGTACTTTTTGTCAGCTGTTGTGTCCTAGGTATTTGTGAGCTCCCTGCAGGTTCCTATATTGAAATCCAAACACTAAGGTGTGAGACATTTGAGGCGGTGCTAAATCATGAAGGTAGAGCCCTTATAAATGAGGTCAGTGTCCTTACAAAAGAGGATCCAAAGTGATCCCTCACACTTAACAGCCTGTGACGAAACAGAGAGATGACTTTGCCTATGAGTCATGATACGGGGCTTCATAACACAGAACCCACTGACTGGAACCTAGAGCTTCTGAGGTTCCAGAACTAATAGAAAATACAATGTTTTCTTTATAAGCTACCTAGCTACTGATATTTTTATTGCAGCACCCTAAACTTGTTACAGCACCAAGTTTTACTCTCACCATTATTTGCCACACCAACTAACTTCAGTTGGTTCAAGTTACTAACCTCTCTCTTCTAAATTTCTGCAACGTATCACCTCCTAACTGGTTTCTGCATATTCAGACTCATCACTTTTCACACTGTCTCATACTGGTTCCCAGTGATCTCGCTATCTCAAATCTTACTGTTTTGCCTACCTGCTGAAGATAGTGCAACACTGTTTATCCAAATATCCAGTTTCTCTCAGAATGAGCTTTAAGCTTTGAAGTTTCTAAAAGCCTTCAGGTGATTCTAATTTACAGGCAACTTTGTAAACCACTCTAGCCATTGCCTCCATACACACACATATGTATATACATACATATATGTATATACACACATATACGCATATATACACATATATATGTATATGTATGTATATGTTCTAGAACATTTTCCTACCACATTGAAACCCACTTATCCTGACTACTATTCGGTTTTCAAATTTTAAAGTTTTTCCTCAAGAAAACCTTCCAGGGACTTTTTTTGGTTATCATATATATCTCAACTGTCTTCTGCCTTTCAATGTGAAATTCAAAGAGAGGTGACACACTCAGCTTACCCCTATATCCTAAGCACTTAGCACTGCTCCAGGCACAAGGTGGGTGCTCAACAATTTCTGCTAAAGGAATATCAAAACAGCACTTCAAAGAAACATGTCATGAAAAGCTCAGAGGTGAAAAGCATATTTTAGTGTGGAATCATATAAATTACTCTTATCTTTAAAAACTCAGGAGACTGTCAGAAAATATAGGTAACACCCCTAGACTGATAGACAATCCAGAAATAGAAAAGTACTGTAACTGGTTCTGAATCTAGTAATTAGATGTCTTTCATTTCACCATGAAATAAAACATGAGAAGCATGACATAATCATATGTCTTAAGTATATGAGCTTTTTTATAAAGACCAAAAGTCATTCACATGCCACAGTCTAGAGACATGCACATTTCTATAGTTATCAGTCATTTTTTAAAATATAGTCAACCTCCTAGTAAAGCCTCTAATGATAACTCTAAGAACAAATGGATAAGGTCAAAAGCCATATATATACTTAATTCTGAGAGTCTGTTCTCTGGCATATGGAGACAAAGTAAAAATCTTAATTCTGAAAAAGAGGTGGAACCAAAGAGAACTCTGCCAATTATCACACTGCCAATTATGATTAAAATATATTCTTGTGAATGGTAAAAAAGGAGAGCTCAAAGTCAGTTTTCTGCAGATGCCTTATTGCTAAGCGCAGAACTCATTTCCACTGATTTTTACGATTGTTTTATTCCTGAAAATGTTCATTTCCAGGGGTTCTGATTTTCATAACTTGTAAGGCTGAGTTACAAAGCAGTATAACACAGTTCTAGTATTACAGTTCACTTATTTATCACTCATTGTAAAAATCAGTGGTCGAGGAAATCAAGTGAACTTGAACAAAAGATTAGAAAATGAAATTAACACACAGTTTTCAGGGAGAAAATACATCAAACTAAAAAAAATATATATATATATCTATATCTATCTATCTATCTATCTATCTATCTATCTATCTATCTATCTATCTATATATATATATATTATGCCTCACCAGACTAGATGTCACAGAGCTAATCCTATATTCAGTATATTTCATCAAATACATGTTGGTACCTGCAATGCAAATTGGGATAAGTGCTAAAAGGACTCAAATAGTAAATAAGTCATGGTCTCCTATAATCAAAGAACTAAGAAAAAAGTAAGGCAACAACCAGCTCTATTACAAGGTAAAAAGGCATTTAGTGAATGCCAAGTAGATATGAGATGCTATAAAAATACAAAGGGATTTGCTCAAACCAGAAAGAAAAACCAGAAAGATTTGACACAGTAAGGTGTCAAGGGACCACAGAGCTTCCAATAGGGAGGTCTTCCACACAGGAAGGAACAGTAACCAGTGCAGAGAGACAGGAGCTCAAAGATGTAGCTTGAACAGAGTCATGCAGAGGCAAGTACAGAGTACAGGGGTGAAAGGAAATCCTAGGTTCACACTGGGTGGGGTCTCAAATGGAATATATGTTTCTGGAAAATTAATAATGAGAAAATGCTTAAAACAGGATCTTAACTGATCTTAGAAAAGAAAGACTGCAGAGTTAAAAGGTGGATGAGTTAAAAGACAGGTGTAGATGACCGATATGGGGGGGAAAGACAGGTATAGATGACCGATATGGGGGGGTAACAGTGAAGAAGAATAACATTTATAGTTGAGGAGAGACCACAGGGCTCACTGTGAAAGACAAACACTGAAAAATTTAAGACTAAGAAGTCAGAACAAAAAAGTAGAAATTGGATTAGAACTTTATATAACAACACAAGGACAGAGTAGAGTCTGAAGATCAAGTCTGACGAATGTAACTCCCTAAGTAATTAAACAGGATAACAGCTGAAGTCTTATGGAAGTTCTAAGTGGTGGATTCCAAAGGGAACCATGCTACCAGGCTTGAAACACACTGAGGGTCTCAATGGACTAGACTTGAGAATAAGGCAATGAAGCCAATCAATCATTTTTTATTACCAGGAGAAGAAAAGAAACCACCTATAAACTCAGTAAACCTTTATACTTTTCTTCCCCATTGCACAAGCTATTAAAACAGCCAGATCCAGGTCTTTGTAAGACAGAAGTAATCAATGCAAAAATATTCTTAATTCTAAGAAAAAAATCTAAAATTTGGCTCTTCTGTTGCTATGGTATTACTGACAGTTCCCAATAGGCTACAAAGGTCAAGGAGATTGGAAACGACTAATTAGTTTTTGTACATACATAGTGTCTGCTTCAGGAAGCCTGGCATCTACTATTATGATTACACCTCATCACTGGCTGTCTCCCTCATCATCATCCTCATTTAATAAAGGAGGAAAATGCATCTGCAGGTAAGGACTTGGCTAAAAGAACTAATGTTGGCAAAACTGAGATTCAATTCAGACTCCTTGAACTCCACACCTACACCATTTCTAGAGTTTGTTGTCAGCAACCTCCATCTCTCTTAATACCTCCTCATCCATGATGGGCTATTTTTTCAATCACTTTTGCACATTTACTCTTAAATGTATCATTGAGCATGTACTGGGTACTAAATGTTAATGACATTAACCAGGAGTGTATTCAAGTGTTTGATAAGAATCATGGTGCTCTAGGCATTGCCTTTTTCCTTACTCAAACATGCTGCCAGAAACTAAACCAAAAAAACTCTAGAAATATAGCTACAGAACTGAGGCTATTGGAAATGGAGGTAGAAGTGGAACAAAAGTAGGAGGTGAATCCAAGAACTAGGGTAAAGGACTAGGTACTTTGATGGTGGGAGACTTTGGGGACTATCTGAGAAGATATAAACCTATTCCCCTAAATCATATAGTGTCGTAAACCACACATATAGATGTGAAGATCTGACCATTTCCCCTAAAATATATATATTGCTGTATACCAATGTAACCTCTGTAAAGAGAAAAAAACAAACATATTGCCAAAATGGATATTATAATCACATCACTTCCTTTTACTCTGATGACTTCTGGGGAATATATAAATCCATGATATTCATGCCATAAAAGATAAGCATTGATTTCTTACAGTAAAGTATAAAAATTGTTAGTTGGGGAAGGGGGAAAGAAGACTATCTAAACAACTACCTAGAAGACAATATTTAAATAACTTTAATAGCTGAGAATTCTTAGTTAATAATTTGTGATATTCAGAATCCACAGATGAAGACCACATACCTCAATGTTTAAAATGTATATGTAACCATACCATTAATTGGTTGTGTATACATATATAAATATCATATATGCATATATGCCATATATCCATGTAGATATCATACCCTCTTAATTAAATATATGTATAAATCTTGCAATAGAATATATGAGTCATGTAATATAGAGTTTCTCAGAAATATCCCTAAGGACTGCCATTAAGATTTCAGAGCCAGTTTATATGGAAACTTATCGAGTTTGTGAGTTGATGAAAGCAATGGTACTTGCTCCTTTTTATAAAAAAAATCTTAACCCATCATGGGCCACTGAGCATTACTTCTAATTAAAGGACCCTGAACAGTATAGCAATTACAGCAATTATAAGGTATATATTGTAATAAATAATTCTGAAGGAAAACAGAAATACAAATATTATTCAATTTTTTTAAATTTAGGGTTTATGATACTGCTTTTGCTGGAGTGGAAGAAGTCATTACTATTTTACAGTTACAGCAGGAAAATAAGAGGATTTAAGTAAATTCCAGTTTCCATTTTATAATTGCTCATTCTCATAAAAAACTTGAGATTCCCACCGGAGACCTAACTCTAAACTCAGCTGTGCCACAAGCACATACAAATTTATACACAGCCAAATGAAGGACCCTTTCCCAGTTATTACAGACCCACCAACCTCTCTCATCAGCATCATCCATGTTCCCAAATCTCAAGGTCTCAATTAGAATAGACTAAATCTACAGTCAGATGTATCCCCAGAAAGGGTGAATACCAGTGTCTTCTAATCCTCTAATACAGAACTGTATTATATAACAGAGAAAAGAAAACGCCAGCAATGTAAGGGGATTAACAGGAGGAGGGTAAGAATGAGGGTGGGGAGGGCACAAAAGATAAAGATGGTTCCTGGGTGAAGGGGTGGTGAGAGAGCCTCGGGGTAGACAATGATGTGATATATATACATATGTGTGTGAATACATATGTGACATCAAGGAAAAAATAATAAAATTATAAAAAAATGTAGCTGGGTTAATAATGGAAATGAGTCAGTGCACTAAGGATTAACATAGAAAATAAAAGTCGCCTTAAACCACTGTTTCAAAAGAAAAGTTGCCTTTAACTACCATTTCTCAATCTTGGCTGTACTTAAGAATAACCTAGGGGCTAGGAAAGACTGATATGTCTGGCCCACCTCTAGAGATCCTGATATAATTAATTGAGACACAAGCTAAGCAACAAACATTTTTACAGCTCCCCAGGTTCTAATGCCCAGACAGGGATGAAAGCCACTGCTTGGAACTCTACCTCTCTGTTTATCAACACTACTGAGACAGAGACTTTCAGACAGTCATTTCTAAAAAGCAATTTAGAAACCAAATGTTGCAGATCTGATGAACAATACTTTTCCTTTTCACAGAGACCTGCAGGTACAAAAGGCTGAGACTCATGTGGCATTTGTAGCTATAAAGATGGGTGAGCAGCTAAGTGTGTCATCGCTGTGTTCATCATCACAGATGCCTGTCATGGACAAGGTATTTCTTTAAAGAGACGTTTCAGAGGGCGTGGAAAAGAACAGCTCGCTGAGGTACACAGTTCTCGGTCCAGCTCCTGCTTTATGTCTCGGCCAGTCAGACATCAGAGAGCTGTGCAGCCCACAAAGTGCCACCAGCATGGACATGGCCTACTTTGGACTAACCCCTGCTTGCAAGTTACTAATATGATGAGACACCTCATGGTTTACGGGATAAAAAATAATCAAATGAGGACAAACACTTCAGAAAGTACACAGGTAGAAAGGATTTTGGAGTTAAGACATAATTATTAACAAAATTAGATGTTAAAATAAGCAAACTATCACTTAATTGGTTTAACCTGAGTTGAAGAATAAGATCACTGTCAAGATAAAGACAGGACAAATAATACTAGAACCTGGGGTGGCGGGGGGGAGGTATATTTTATTAGAATAGTCATGGAGGGAGGAAAGATACCTATATTTTACATATTTTGTTTTATTGATAAACCAGCAAAACTAACATAATAAAAAAGATGTAGAAGAATTATTTCAATTTCTACCAATTACTTTTCCATCACATGGCTCTATGTGAAACTGAGATAAAATGTTAACATTTTGTATTATATTACATTTAACATGAAAAATGCCACCATAGAGCATGAAAATTATTTCTGCTACAAATATTTATAAGTCTAATCAGAAAGAGATGATAATTTAAGTATCAAGTACAGAAATATCTTTGTGGAATCTGAGTGTAAAATCTCATTGCACCAAGCACCAAAGGCAGACATACAAGCAAATTAGTCTTCATTCCTCATGTGACTTACTCAGAGAATAATGAGGAACTCTTACAGCGAGGCTTTTGAGAGTGTGAGAGCCAACTTTCTCTGGAAACAGTCTTTGACTTTTATCTCAAAGGACAAAACTTGCAGACGAGTCTGAAAGTGTTAAAGACACAGGTAATATTTCTCTCTGACTCAAAGAAAGGTAGGAAAGACCGAAAACAAGAAAAATCATCACACACTAGCTATAAACTAATGGATGGTGTCAACGGCTAAGAACAGCTCACAGCTCAGTGTCCTTCCCTGCGCCCAGATCCCACAGCAGCAGCAGCACTCTGATGTATTGAATGTTCACACTAATTGCAAGAAATGCTTACAAGCAATTTAAATGTGAAAATTCATATCATTGATGCTTTCAAAACAAGAGTTTCAATGGAAAACAGCACCATGTTTATAAACATATAAATCAAGGAACTAACTTGTTTTTTATTTTCTCTGACTTTTCCCAGGTATAAGAAAAGAGTAAAACTGCCCCTCCTTGTAAAGAGTACAAACTCACAAATCACAGGAGAGCCGATGTGGGACATTTGAGTGCTCGCTTGGTCTGCATGCTGCACTCAGGAATTCATTCAAGTTCACTTTTTATCAAGGTTGGCTAACTTCGGTCTCAGGATAACCCAGAACACAGAGCAAGTACATATGCTCATAGCGTGATATAAAATTTTATAAATGTGTTCTATCAAATTATTGTAATATGTGAGCTCGCATTTATGGAAATATTTTTGTTTTACTATGTTAACTTACCTGCTTTTTTTGAGGGCAAGTATAGTCAGAATTTAAAATTTTCAACTGATCTCTAGTATACCATGTACTAAATTTACTAAACAAAATTTCTCCTATGTCTTTTAAATTACTTTAACTAAGGGTAGGAAAAAACATTTCATAGGGGTAAGAAAAAAGAACATTTTCCTCTGCAAAAATAAAGAAGGGAGAAATGTCTTATACAACTGTACATGTTATACAACAAAGTAATATGACATCCTCAGAAGCTATCATATGGGTGTTTATTCAGCAGGGTCAAAGTGAAAATGACTAGTGAGAGAGAATAGGAGAGAAATAAAATGAGAAGTTATCTTAGAACAAGAAATCTACAGTATACAATCCTAGATCTCTATTATGTTTACACACATATTTCATCAAACTGGATGGAACAGAATCAGAAATAGTTGTTAGGTAACCTAATACTACATTTTGTTATTGTTCATTTTCTCTACTACTTGCCTCAGCTCAATCAGGTGACACACATATTCCATTTTTTTGGTGACTGAGACCAAATATTATCAGGTAGTATGAAGGCATCATGGAGCATACAGAGGCTGGCCTACACACAGATCCCTCCTGGTTTATCACCATGATACTTTGGATAGGAGGTGAATAGGTGTCTGTCAACCTCTTTTCTAAAGTGGCTTTACTATGTGCCTTGAACATACATTTCATTTCTACCTGCTTAGACCAGTGCTTCTCAATCTGTGGTTTTCAGCAGTCACCTGGACTGACGAGCCAGAGCTTGTTGGTTCTACCCCATTTCTGATTCTCTTAAATAAGGGGTGGGATCATGCACCTGAAGAGGAGAAACCCTCTGAATCAAATACAGTGTTGTAAGCAATGTTACCTTCATAAAATAAAAAAATTGCATTTTTTGACAAGTTCTTACCTGATGCTGAGGCAGCTGATCTGGGGGTCATACTTTGAGAACCACTGGTTTTGGAGAACACTCTAACGTGCTAGAAATGCACTCTTCTAGGATTCTACAGGGCTCATTTACTATCCACTTAATCTTAGACAAGTTACTTAACTCTGTTTTTTATTTATCTACAGTCAAAGCAAGAGATACGGATAACTTCTTAGATGAGAGTTAAAACAGGGAAGGAAAGAAATCCAAGACTGAAACTCCAACAGCAGTTTGAAAAAAGAAACAATAGGAACAGAGGACTGAGGAATAATGGGCATTGGAGGTTGAATGAGAGGAGAATTGAGCTTTAAAGATAGCTCTTTGAAGAGCCATCAGAAATGAACTCAGCACAAACATGAACAAAGGGAACTTCTTCTACTTTCAGAAGAAATGGCAGCCCGTTCTTGAAATCCAGAGCAAGTCTCTCCAATTGTGCTCTGTAATTATTCTAGGTTGCAGGCCCTTATGACTCCTTCTATCATCCTCTTCCATTCTATTTTCCCCTTTTTTCTCTGTTGATTCCTTCCACTGAAGTACTAGTAAACTGTCTTTTCTGTCTTCACAAAACTTATGTCTGTTTTGCATCTTCCCTAATTAACAACCCACCTTTTTTTTTTTCTTCACCAACATCCCTTCCTGTTCTGCCCGCCCCCCCCAAAAGAAAAATAATCCATAGAAAAATAGTCCACAGCCTTTGCTGTTCTGTGACCCTTTAGAGCAGAAGCATCAGTCAACTCTGAGTTAACCCCATTTGTTTGATTTCCTTCTCATGTGGATAATGGAACTGATACAATCCTATTGATTTTTCCAGCAAAATAACAGTCCAGAATTGTCTACCTGGATTCTATTCACTATACGTTGAACTTAGTTTAAAAAATAAACTTCAGGATTTCTAGGGTTCAATATTAAACCAAGACACCTCATGAATAGAATAGAATAGATTTCTATTCTATGAATAGATGAATAAGATTTCTAACAATCTTAAAATTCAAAAAAAATTACAGTGAAGATCATAAGTATTGTAGTGGTAACATGGTAAACTTGCTTCAGAGAAGGCGTGAGCCTATGCTCACAGTGATGCAAACCAGTATTACTGAAGTTAAAAAATAAAAGTAGAACAGAAGAATAGTGAAGGATTCAAAACACTGACAAACCTGGAAAGCTATACAGATTTTCATGAATATAGATAATTACAAAGTTCTAAAAATGTTTTAAAATGCAGGGAATTGCAAAAATCAATATAAAATGTGCTACAGGTTAATCTAATAAAAAAAAATACTTTGCATTGATCTAGAATGCAAAAGTATTTCTGAATATTGGTAGCTTTTTAGTTCCAAAGATAAGAAAGCAGCATTGTCACTCTTATTGGGTGCTAACTGAATGGCTCTGTGCCTGTGCAGCTTCCTCAAAGGGAAAGATCCCTTCCCAGGATGCTACGTCTTACTCTCTGATCTTCCATCACTGAAAGTACGATTACTTTCATTATTTCAATGAGAGATCTCAAGAAACAAACCAGTAAGGCCGGTTTATTCCAGATGCTAATGATCACACACATCATGGCTGAACTTACTCATGCAAACCCATATCACCAAGCACCTACTCCAGCCAGGCACTGTGCTGGCTACAGAGATACAGAGGTCATGAGAAAGGGCATGGTCCCTTGCAAGTATGGAGTCTAGGTCACATCAGGAGGACAGCTATTTAAACAGTTGTAGCTTACTTCACAAATGCTGTGAGAAGCACAGAACATATGGTGACTCAACAAGAGAGTCTAATCTAGTCTAGGGAGATAGTCAGTGAAGGCAAAAAGGATAACAGAAAAAAAGACTAATGCATAGTCAAAGAATTGAAGAAAACATCCTACTCAAAGAAACAACATGTGTAAAAGCCTGGAGCTGAGAGAAAATAAGGTGAATTCAGTGAATGAAATCTCATGTGCTCTCTGTAGAATGTGGGGACACAGTGGTAAAGAGCTTAGGCCAGAGGGCTAAGTGCCACACTGTGGATAGCTTATAGTCCATTTTAAACTGGAGTTAAATGGTGGACTCTGTCCTACAGTAAATGACAGGACTTGAAGGTGGGTTGGAATCCATGGGTATCACTATAGACCTGGAGTCTAACTGGTATTAGATGAGACCAGGGAAGTGACTGGGAATGGAGAAAAATGGGGAGCATCCAAGATATTCAGAGAGCAACGTCAGAGTCTCCAGGGAATTTGCAGAATATCAAGATATCTTCTGAGAAACCAGCTTAGGCAAAGAAGTGACTGCATCAAGTGACTGCAGTGAGATTCAGGATCAGCTATGAAGAAGAGATTCATATGGATGGTTTCCAAATGAAATACCGCACACTGTGGAATGCTCAGGCGCCTTCACCTTTGTCAAAGGGCTAAGTGCCTCTGAAGCCCCGCTGCTTTTCTCCAGCCCAGTCCCTGTAACACCAGTACTTGCTTTGCTTTGCCCTTCTTACTCCCTAGTTCTAGCATCTTTCCTACCAGAATCAGCTCCTGTTGTGATAATTAAGGTATTTACAATTCTAAATCATTGCCTTCTCATTATTAAAGTCCTTTAACATTATGAGCTTTTTAAATCTCAACTTTAATTTCTTTATCTGTTGATAGTCTCTAATGGCAAAAGGTTGAGTCAATCTTTGTATAATGAGTAAAACCTACCTAAAATAGAATTATGAATTTACTTGTCATTATTATGAAGTTGTCATTAAATTCGCAATAAATTAAGGGACTGTTCACTGATAATGTTTACATACATCATGCATTCACATTTTAAATCAATTACAATTTTAAGCAAATTTCTATTATTATATTTTCCATATTAAAAGAGCTTATAGAAAAATTGAAAGGTAGTGCTCTTTCTGCAGCAGTAAAATAGTGAGTACACCAATGTGGAAATACTTAGCTCCACAATGTCTCTAAGTCATTGTTTACAAGAGCTCCTCCATGTGTGGCTTGGAATAGGGTGAAGAGAGAAGAGATGGGAAAGAGGCTGGGTAGACCTGGGCCAGAACAGCAGCAGTGAGGAGTGGAAGGCAAGCTGTAGTTGGGTCTCTGGGGGGGGGGGGGGGTCAGTGAGGCTGCTCAAGTATCAATTCCCTGCAGTTCCCTGCTCTGACACTTTTTCAATCACAATCTAGTAAAAATACTTTTCTCAAAATGCACAAAATGAGTAGATCAAGAGCAGACCATGGAGCAATAAGAATTTGATCTGCAAGGCATAAAGGAGTAAAGGGAGGAACAAGAGCATGTGAAGGAATGCAAGCAATCTTAGCTGAAAGAGTAGAGAAGTTCCTAAAGCCATCTGGTTGGCAGGTTAATCTCCAGGGGTACAAAATTTAGAAGAACATAATGTAAGTTTGATGCTTTGTGCATTGTCATCACACCCCCAAACTCTGTTACATAAGCATTATATTAACATTTGCTAAATAAACATACAGATCAAGGAATTAACTTTGTTTTCATTTTCTCAGTTTCTTTTCACTCTAGCCAGTTGCTTAATAAACTACCTTTTAAGAAGATACTGAGTACACAGAATCATAGGAGGAAAGTTTACACCTGACATTTCATCCATCTACTTCCCTCGAGTGAAATCCAAACCACGATTATGTATATGACAACCATCCAAATTTCCCCTTGGTCTGTCTTCCAACCCCTCGTTCTTACTCCTTCCTCCTCTCACCCCTCTCTCCCAATACCATACTCTCAAATTTAAATCCTAAATCTGCTCATTGAAGTTCTACCATTTTCCCCATGTACAAGGCTCTGCTTCACTCACCCTCAATTCCTTGTCAATCTTTAAGAATAGTCAACACACCTTCCCTTGCCAACCTCTTTTGCTGGGTTCCCTAACCCATCTTCTCAGACTGAGACAACATTCTTGCCAACTTAATGAAGCATCTTTTAGGAAGAAAGCCATTCTAGATCAAAGAACCTATTTTTCCTCTCATTTTCTTCCCTATAGATGAAGGAGAATCGAGAGAAAAAGAACTCTAAACCAGCCATAGCCTCTGATCCCTTTTCTACTCTAAGTTAGGATGTGTTCAGATACAAGAAGAGAATTCATGGATAGCCACAGTTTAAACCACTGTTTACCTTTCTTAAGATTCTCATGAAAATAATCCCTAGGTTTTTTTGGGCTGCTCAGCAAAATCAAAAAGGACTCAGGCTCTTCTCTCTGCCTAATTCACCAGCCTCAGCAAGTTGTTACTGATTTTTAAGTTTTCCCTCATACCACAATTGCATACATCATATTTTCATGGGCAGTGCCCATATGGGAAACAAGTGACTGAGGTAAAAACTGTTTAGTTGCTTTCTTTTATGGGCCTTGATTTCTTTATATAAAAAGGGAAATCTGTGTCAAATGCTCAGAACATTACTTTTTAGCTTTCATTGGCTTCTGCCCAACCTTAGAATAACACTGGCAAAACAAAACTAAGCCATTGTGGATTAACCCACTGGGCACAAGCACATCCTGCCAAACAAAATTAGAGTACTTTAGTAAGAAGGGAGCTAGCTACTGAACAGTCAGCCATGTCTTCCACACATTACTCAATAAGATTTTGAGAAATGGGGCACCGGACATCTGTATTCCTTGGATCCCTTTTCCCTGCCTTTCTCTTCCCCTCCCTTACATCTACATTTAAGTAAAATTAAAATGAGACATAAATTGAAGAACAAGTCCACTGTCCTTTCCCTTAGTAAAGAAGTGTAAGTCTCTTCAAGAAATTATAGAATAATAAATCAGAATAAAGAATTAGCTGAGTTCGTGAAAAGCTGTATCAACCACATCATAACTTCCTTATTTGTTTACTTGGCCATTTCAGCTCTACTTAATTTAATTCTGGGTTGCTCAGTTGCTTCAATGGGTAGTTGATGCAGTAAATTTAGTTCCCCAGCTTCTCAATCTATCAAGAAAAATTCTAGTCAACATTTATTGAGGGTCTGCTATCTCTCAACACTCAAGAAGAGTTGTATAGGTAAAACAATCATGAAAAACTATTGAAAGAAATATTCAATAATATAAATATACTCATAATAGGGTTTTTGATTTTTGGGATGGCATTTTGTAAGCCGGGCAATGTAAGCTTTTCAAGCTCTGAATCACTAAATAATGGTTGTGATTCCTATCAATGTAATACCTCCCTTTAACTTTTCCCTTTAACGATGACTATCTAAATCTACCCATTTATTCCTCATCTTTAAAGTTTAAACAGATGGGGAGATAGATTACATCCAAACATCTGTGCTGAAATGCTTTACCTGTAATGCCTGCCGTGAGGAAAACTGATTTTAATTATAGGAGATTGAAAATTTTCTCACAGGCACTGTAAGTGAAAGTTTTCAGCATAAGAACAAGTTATCTCCTTGGTTCTTGCTGTTAGATACAGTCATATTCCAAACAAATAATGCACGACACTATATTCATGTTATAAAGAAGCCCTTCATGTAAAGAAAGTTTTGATCTCACATATATTTATGACAGTCACAGTTTAAAAATCATTGAAAAATTTACACATGTGCCATTTTATCAATCATGTAACAGAATAGAAAAAAATGAAGAAAAATTGCCATCTTTGTGATTCAAAGGGAATACTCAAGGAAGCCATTACCTAGAGAGACTCTAGAAAGGCTCATACGTGGCTATAGATCATTTAACATTTTTGCTCACCCACGTACGAGATTTCAGTAACATCCAGGTATAAATTTAAAGGCTATTCTTCCTAATTCCTAAAACAAAACTTTGCAGTCACCTTTTACCCAGAGTCATACACTCCTTTGTGACAGTCACTCATTCCAATGTTTCTCTTTTCTATTCCTACCTCCAGAGTGTTGGCAGCAGTAGCCTTGCAAAGCTCCTTTCTCCAAGAGGCTTATCTACAGCTCTCACTTCAACTCTTAAATGCTGGTGAATCCTAACTCTGTTTCTATATTTCTAATCTGCTCATCTCCTTTGAATTTTAGGACCATCTTTCTACCCTCCTCTTAGGCAACCCAGTTTATTCAATGATCAGTCCATATTCAAATTTAGACTAAGTCTTTTATCCTACAAGTTCATTTCTGTGTTCACTAGATTCAAAAGATGGAGATCAAATCAACAAGCTAGGGCTAGATATCTTCCATTACCCTACAAGCCTCTATCTTCCTTAACCATTCTCTGGAATCATTTATAAATATCTGAAGTGTCTATTATGAAATCATTCACATCATGAAAGCATTCTGATCTCTTTTTATTTCTCAGTATCATAGATACAGTTAAACTCATCTTCTTTAGATGGGTTTTTACACTTGTAAAACTGGCCTCCCTACCTCCAGTCATGGTTGTAACTACAACATCCAATATGCTTCACTTCGATTTCACAGATATTTATTGAATATTCTCTTATGCATCAGGCTGCAGTAGATGATGAATAGAAAAAATTGAAGACTATGTCCTCAAGGAACTTAAAACTAGTTTAGGAGCATGAAACCTGTTTTGAGTCAGATGGACTCCATTTTGTCTCAACTACCTGACCTTGAACTTCTCAGTAAAAATTAAAACACCTAACAGAGTTATTCAGTGTCTATGAAAAACAAGAAGTCATCTAGAGATGATGATCTGATGATCATGACACAAAAACCTGTATACCACACTGTGTCTAAAGACTTTTGCCTACCAGTCAAAAGGAGTTTAGATTTTAAGAACCTACAGTATCATCACAAATGCTACCCCTGCTTTATCTTTTATAATCCCCAAGTGCTGATCCTGATGTTACACACTTTAGAATCACTCTTGGTCATGGATCCAGGTTATGATGCTAATTCTTGTCTAAATGCCTTTTAGTTATATTATATTGTAGTATATATTGTAAAAATATATATATAAAAAGTCCACAGGGGGTGCCTGAATAAGATCTAAATGGGGGTGTTTCACATCTAGACTTTTCACTGAGAAGGTATCCTTTAGAATTAGACCTCCTGGAAAGAAAGAAGTCACAAAATGATTCAAAGAGAACAGCATAACAAAGGCTCAAGGCAAGACCTCACAATAGGAGACCTTAAGGCAATAGGAAGACCATGTTGTGGAGCTGAGTTTCCAAAGAAGAGAGTTAAGAGATAAGGTGGCAGAGGTGAGTAGAGGTGAAATTATGCATGGTTTTATGGGCACAATCATAAGGTCTGTATCTAATGTGAAACATCTGGAAGCCAATGGAAGGTTGTTGGTAAAATATGTTCTGGTTTCAGTCTTAAAAAGTAGTAAGTTACCAAAATATTTCCCAGCCCCAAGATGAAGGACAGCTGCTCCATAGCAATGCATGGATCCTGATAAATGGGTGACCATGTGTTCTGGTTTTCTCAAGTGAGTCCTGGCTTTGCCTGTTGTCCTAGTGCTAGTAGTAGTCCTCCCCCTCTTCTACTCTCCTAAGGGCTCTATAAAGACCATAAATTACACTGTCAACTTTCTAGGGAGAAGACTTAACACCAACATTCAACATTGTTCTGAACCAGGTCCCAAGTCGCACCTCTCTTTGGTCATCTATCACGAATGTAGCTGACGCTGTTCTGAAATGTAATGCAGGCAATGTCCTGAAAGGCACTTGCATTCTTCACTACTGCATTTTTGTTCTTGTCCTTGCCTCCTGTTGAACATTCTGTGACTAGCTCACTAACAAGTGAACAGGTTTTTGAGGGCCAGACCTGAGAAGTCTTTCCAAAAACAAAGTGAACTGAATAGTTTCTGCTCTTTGTCAGTATTTCTACTATAGCATTTATCACAATTGAGTCTGCATTCACTACTAGATTGGTAGGTACTTGATAGAAAGAATACCTCCTCTTACATGTGTTCTCACAATCCACTGCATATCTATTCCATAGCTAGCCCTTGATAAATTAATGCTAAATAAATTATTTTATAGAAAAGTATCATACAACATGTAGTAAAATAAGTCCAAACAATATTTCAAAATCAATCCACCCAGTAAACTAAGAACACTATTTCTTTTACATCTAGATTATTTTCATTCTCTAATTTTATTTCAATCTCTTCTGTGGCCCCATTTATTAGGGAAGTGACAATGACACTTCATGAATGATTAGAAGTAAAAAAGTCTTTTTTAAGAAAATAATAAGAAAACTAATTTTATCAAAGTAATTATTTTGGTGTCTTGGTAATAATTTCTAAATAGTTATAAAGCTGAAATAATGCAGATTAATAGATTAAGAAAAGAGAATTATCAGACACTCACCACTCTTAAATGATCCTGAACAAATATTGCTCAGAAGTAGCTTTTGACGTAAGTGGAGAACTTCAGCTTCCAAAGCTTCAACTTTGGAACTCCACTGTGACTCCTGCCCAGACACCACCCTTGCCAGGTGCTCTGTGTATTCTCTGCTGCTTTTGTCTGCTGGTTTTGAATGGATAATTGCCAAGGCCAGAGCCAACTTTGAAGTTTTCAAATACCATGCTTCATCATCCATCCTGGCGCTTGTCCCTGTGATTTAATAAGAACAAAGGTGGTTACAGAAATTCCTTTTCACTTTTGCAGTATTTCATTTGCTGAAAATTGATTTTGCAAAGGAACAGTAATTAATAAGTTTATAACACTATTTGACACCCTGTTACAGAAAAAATTTTTCCAGGAACTTAAAACAGCATGAAAAAATATCAAGAAAATGCATGCACATTATCTCACAGTAGGTCAGACAATGTGACAAATTCTTGCAGTAGGAAAAAACACACAAAAAATCACTTTGTGGTTTCTAACCAAAGATATACAACAGAAAATCTGAGGGAGTTTTTAAAAATAAATGCCTGGCTTCAACATACGCAAGATTCTGATACAGCATACTGAGGTAGGCCTGAACTTTCTATATTCTGAATAGATACTGAGGAATCAGAATCAGACATTACTTATTTTTAATTTAGGCCCTCTTCCCCAACTTATTCTGCTAAATCTTACAATCTATGTACTTCCCAAACTTGAATTCCTTAATGGGCCTTAATACTATTCCTGTGTCTAAGAATGCCCTCCAATATATATTAAGAATTTTAAAAATATTTACATGACTTAAGTTTTGACCTCACTCTGATCCTACACTAAGGATTTCTAGTTGCTACCATGACTCACTTTTCTGAACCAACAGTGCAACACATTCTGACAACATGGTGTATTTATAAGAACATGACAGACCACTTCATGCATTATTTTAATATCATAACCTTTACTGAAGTATAAGCTCTTCTGACCTTCACCATGTGTTGCTGAATTATTTGGGGGCTTTGTACATAAAAAGTGTACAATGTTAACTATAAGATACCGTTAAATGAAATCGAAGAGACAAAGAAATGGGAAGATGTTCTGTTCTCATGAAAGAATAAACACTGTTAAAATGGCCATTTCATTCTAAATAATTATCAATGAAATCCCTATCAAAATTTCACTGACATTCTCCAAGAAAATAGAATGAGCAATATTAAGATGTATATGGAACCAAATAAGAGCTAAATAGTCAAAGCAAACATGAAGGGAAATATAATGAAAGAATTGTACTTCCAGACTTCAAACAATTCTTCAAAACAATAATAATCAAAACCGTACTAGAACAACAATAATAGACACACAGCTCAATGGTATAGAATTTGAAGTCCAGAAATTAACTCACACATTATGAGCAGTCACTGAAAGACAAAGGGACCAAGAACATATAATGGAGAAAGGAAAATCTCAATAAATAATTTTGGGAAAACTGGACAGTCATATGCTTCACACCATACTAAGAAATTCAAAATAGTTTAAACTTTCAGGTAAGACATAAAGCCATGTAACAAAGAGAAATAGGTGATGTAAACAACAACTTCTTGGCTTTAAAGATGTATTTGAGGGCTCACTTCCAAAAGCAAGGGAAACAAAAGTGAACAAAGATGATTATATTAAATTTTGTGTTGTGCAGACAAACAAACCTATCTTTAAAATGAAAATGTACCCCACAAAGATGTGTAGCAATTTGATAAAAGTACAATGGAACATAATATTCAGAATTTTTGGTTGCCAAACCTACCTTATTAAAAACTTGAAATTCTTTAACCCATATTTCAAATTTTAATCCTTCAATTTCTCAAGTCTGGCATTCCACTGTAGCTGAATCACTCTCATGCAAACAAAACATACAGTATTTATTCCTATGCACATCTCTGCTTTTAAGTTTTCTCCAATGGTGATGTGCTAGCTCATAGTTGCAAAAGACCTGGTATGCACTCTCCAAATAACAGCTCATATGCCAACATATAGACCCTTTCCTATACAAGATCCTGTAATTTAGCACTAAAATATACAACCTAACACGTGGCATAATTCCACTTAATCAGAGATGATCATAAAAAATGTGTACATAATATGTTCTCAGATTTATTTATAATATTGAAAAATAGGAGCAAAAGTCAAATAGTTAAGTAATAATAAGACTGGTCACAAAAACATGAAAAATTGTACTTTTTTAAAATTAGAATTAAAAGTGTCAATAAATGATGAGTGGAAAAAACATGAGAACATAAAATTATAGGTATAGTAGGCTCTCAATTTTGTTGAAAAGAAACAAAAATAAAAAATGTTCTCTACTATAGAACTACTGGTGACTTTTATTATATTACTCTTAATTGTCCTAATTTTCTGCAATAAATATATAAAATTGTAATCAAGGAAAACAAAGAAAAAATTTCTAAATACAAAATAAATGGCCATATTTTATAACCTTTCATAACTAAAGAATACAAAATGGAACTACCATTTGACCCAGCAATCACTCTTCTGGGAATCTACCCAAAGGAGATATCAATACTTATACTAAGGGACACCTACAGATGGATGTTTATTGCAGCACTATTTATAATTGCTATGACATGGAAACAACCCAAATGCCCCAAAACTGAAATGGTTGAGAAAATGGAATATTACTCATCAATTAAAAATGACAAATTTGATGAATTTGAAATAACATGGATAAACCTAGAAGAAACCATATTAGCAGAAACAAGTCAGAAAGAAAAAGACAGAAAACAAATGGTTTCACTAATATATGGGATATAGGAAAAATAAACAAAAGGTCAGGAGGAAAAGTGAAAACAAGCTAACAACTAAACTAAAGTACACAACTGGGAGTGGGAAGATTGGTGGGAATGGTCAGGGATAGGAGGTGGTGGGTGAACCATGGTGAATACACAGATATGAAATATATATATATATATATATATATATAATTTGAAATAAAAAGACTGAATAGACTGAAGACTGGGATATTGTTAAACTACACAAACTGATTAGAATTCTAGCAACCTTCCACTCAGCTGCTTCATCCTCCATCTGCTATAGAAGTGAAGCAGGGAAACACCTGTGTACAGAGACAAGGATGCGGCCCCCAAGAAGTAAACCTTCAAAGTATATCAACTCTCATAACAGAACCGACCAAAAATTAAGGTAATAACAACCATATCAATCATATCAATAAGTTGGCTATTTATTTTTATTTTAAACTATAGAATTTATTTCAGGCTTAGAATGTAAAAATAAAAGAAAATTAGGATACAACAAGATATCAGTATGCAAATTAGGATACAACAAGATATCAATATGACAAACAGTACAAGTTTTAAAACTTTAAAACCACTTGAAATTTGCATACAATAATAGAAGTAACAAATGGGGATGGTCTCCAATATCCTAGTTAGGAGATTTTTTTTTTTAATAATTTCAAAAAAAAATTTTGTGGGAAGAAAACAAGTTAAATAGATAGGTATACACATTACAATACCATAATTATGAAATTATAACCATGCAAAATAATATAGTATATACTGATGTGTGATTTAAAAGTTTCAAATACCACTGGAATGGCAAACATCAGATCCAGTGTACTTATTATTACTTCTGGGAATGTATAATGGGGAATAGGATAGAAGAGATATCCACAGAGAATGTCAACTATCTCTGTGATAGTTGTTCTTTTTCTAAAATTTAATCTATATTTAATTTGCATATATATGTGTATTTATATTTATATTACATTATTGCATTATTGTGTACCCCGGGGCTTTCTCACTTCACTAACACCTGTTAACCATCCTGATCTTTTGTGCTCTTCACTTCCCTCACCTTCTTCCCCCTCCTCCTCTCTCACTCCATTGTTCAGTCCCATTGATTGTTTTTATTTTTTCTTATTCATTTGTTTTTCCCTATATCCATCATATAAATGAGACCACCCTGTATTTCTCTTTTTCTTTTTGGCTTATTTCTGCTAATATGAGTCTTTCTAGTTCCATCCATGTTGCTGCGAATGACATGTGTTTGTCCTCCTTGATTGATGCATAGTATTCCATTGTGTTTATGTACCACATTTTTTTTAGACAGTCATCTGTTTTGGGGCATTTGGTTTGTTTCCAAATTTTGGCAATTGTAAACAGAGCTGTGATAAACATGCACGTACAGGTGTCCTTTTGAATTAGTGTTTTCTAAGTTGGCTATTTAAAGTGTTTTGGTTAAAAAAGGATCTGACATTCAACTATGGATGGCAGGGCTCTAATGAAAACAACAAAAAAAATATTTTATGAGCACAAGTGGACAAAGTTATTTTTAAATAAAAACACAGTAACCCCCCATTATCTTGCAGATGTAGTTATCTGATTTATATAAGTGAGGTGATTAATGTTCTGATTTTTTATGTCATTGCATCTGATTTGTTAATAGTATTAAATCCATAATTTGTGATAGGCAACATATATCTGCAAAAGTATGATTCTACACTCTCAACCATATATAGTTGTAAACCAGTATTCCCTCAATTAAAAATTTTTTTTAAAAAGTAAATGAAATTATGATGTGCATAAGAAAACAGAAAAATTATGAAATCATAAAGTTCTTGATCATAACTATCTCAAGGCTAATTAAAATTATATATATTTGAACTAGCACACAAGTGAGCAAAACTGATTTCTAATAAGTATGTTTGGTGCAGGCTTTTATGGTATAAATCACACTAAAACACACATACAACTACCACTTACAAACAGAAACCAGCTCTTTCAAACTGTTTCCTTATGTTTTAAAGTATGTGTTTTCATACAAACACACCAGTTTAACATATCACTCCTATCCTAAAAATGTTTTGTTGTGAAGTAAAGAGTATTCTAATTCCTCTAAACTTCCAAGGGAAAAAGAAATGTACTTCCGAAACACATTCTCTGCTTAACTGAGAAAAGATCAGTAGTAACTTTCCAAAATCCTTTTTCAATTATGCTCAACTAATTATAGTAAATAATTAAAATGAACATTTAATGTTCCCCAAGAAGGTATTTAGTGTCTTTGAATTCTTAATAGTGGAAAATATAAAAGTTAAATAGTCTTTTTAGATTAAAGCATTAGTTCAAATGGATTTTCTTTTTCTTTGCATTTGGGACCTGTCCTTATCATAGCAAATTCCTCCACTGGTCTAGAAAAAAAATCTAGTCACATTCCCTATGACCGCTTGTTTCTCTGTTAAGCAATAAGCACAAAGAAAGGTACTCTGTAGGCAACATTTTTGGCAATTCTTCTCTGCCTTATTTTTGTTACCCTCATTTTCTCCTATTGGATTTTAATTTGCTATAACCAACCAATTCTCTGAACTGTCAAAATTATTTCTAAATTATAATCCTAAACTCTAAAGTTAATTCATCTCCAAGATCACTGATGTAAATTTTATGAAGTAGAGAGCTCCAGATCACTCCTATCTATACAAGATGGTTTAGATAACCATTCAGGAGACTATTTTCTTAATATGTACTAAACATTCTTAACATACCTATTCCCACTTGTTGGCCCAACAATGTAAGTACTAAGATTTTACTTAAAGGAATGGCCAAAGCTACATATTTAAACTTTATGCTAGATGATCTTAGGGGAATAGTAGGAGTACCAAACAAAACAAAACACAAAACCAATCAATAGCTTGAACATCTAACAACAGAGACTAATTAAACAGTGGCCTATAGAAGACTTGAAAGTATTTTTAGATATATAAAAATATGGGGAATTATTTTTCAGAAGATGTTAACTGCAGAGTAAAACATAAAGCAAACATAAATGTTGTGAAACTGATAATCTGAAAAAATATATAAGCAGAGGTTCATATATTGTTTGATCTAAAGACAGAGGGAGGCAGGGATGAAGGGAAATGAAAGAGGAAAAGAGTGAAGAGGAAGGAGGAAAACAGACTAGTTCACCAAAATACAAACAATGCATTGACAATGAATGGAAGAACTTTGATTTAATTTCCTTCTTTATAAAAACATATCATTTGTAAGCTTCCCACAATAAATATTACATAGTACACTACGTAAAAGAAAAAGCATGTTTATTATTAATGGTATAGAACTATTCCCTAGTCCATATTTTGTAATGTAGGAATTATAAGGTAAATGAAGATGGGTTTGGGATGAAGTCTCAGAATTCTATACCAAGTGGCTGTGATAAAAAGCTCCAGCCTGTACAGTTTGCCTCAATTCTGAGACATTTCCAAGTGTGTAAATACACCACAGGCTCAACAGCAGCTTGTGGCAAGGAGGGAAGGAAGAGTGAGGCAACACACATTCAATATGGAAAAGGACTGAGAAACATGGTCAATGGAATATCCTGCTTCTCTCATTTCCCTTCTTGATCAATTTTCTCCAAATTCTACTTCAGACCTTTCCATTTCCATCTGTAGACATAGGTCCCTCCATTCAGATGTGCTTGGTGTTCATTCCACTCAATCGAAGGGTATGGAAGATTTTTGGAAGTGGGGCAGAAAAGTTTCCACAATGACCAAGAGGCAAGCTAGTGACCATGGCATCCACAAGGCCACAGCACCGATGGGTCACACTAGGCTCCCCTACATACTTGAATGAGAGAAAAGGGGAGCTCTCAGGTCAGGACAGGCCATGCAGCCACCAGGGCAGCTTGGGCAGCTTTTCACTTTGGCTCTCCTCACCAGGTTTCTGCCCCCTACACACAAGGGAGCACAATACTCCAGGGAGGAAAACAAAGGGGAATCCGTTACCTCAAGTTTACATCCATTTCTTTGTGAAGCCCTGTGTTTTTGAGTTTCGGTGAATCTAACCCCTTTAGAAGTATGTTCTTCTGCTGTAAACCTTCAATTTTCACTAAAATAATTCTTGAATTAAAAAAGATGAGGAAAAATAATATCTACTTCACACTCAGGTTTTGGTCAGAGGGGATGCTATGAGAGAAAACAGGATTTTATCTCATGTGACCCCTACAATAATTACTCACTTTTTCGGTGCAGCAGGAATCTGAAGCACACTGGCTGGAAAGTCCCTATATCACTGAGAGTGAAGGGGGGGGGCAGTCAGAGTGCAAGGGGAGGTGCCCACATGCTGTGATGGCGAGTTGTGCAAATGCTAATACTGGCTTGGGGCACAGTGTAGCTCTGGCAAGGCCAGAACCCTGAAGGTGTTATAAGATTCTTAGATAATTAGTTTCAGTAAAGTATAGACAAGGTCTAACATATAATTTTTGGATTACATTCAGTTGACAAATTCCCTAATTACTGTTATAGTTTCAGCACAGATTGTACTGTGAAGTGCTCAGCAGATTAATGTCATGTGAAATTTTACATAAAAGAATCAGGAGTTACTCAAGATTTGAAATCTCTCCACTTTAATTATTAAGAGGGCCTTTGAAAAACTCTCAACAAAGAGAATCTGTGCATGACAAGAAGCTTGTAAAGATAAAAGGATGCCGGCTTGCTGGTTTTTTGTTTTTTGTTTTTTTTGTTTTTGTTTTTGTTATTTTGTTTCATTCCTATCAAAACAGACTGGATATCTATAATTTTTCTCTGGTTAAAAGTTAACAAATCATTTTTTTAATTGTCCACAGAGTCCCTTAACACTGTTTTCTTTTATATGACTCCCTCATCTTTTGATTCCTGTCTTTCTCTTTGGTATAGGAAAGATTTCTTGTAAGTTTTGACAAGTAATAGAGCAGAGTTTAACATAGGAAAAATGCATTATGCACATTTTATAAGTCAGCAAAAAGTACATTGATTGACACATAGTCACACACACACACACACACACACATATATATGTAGCACATCTGTAAACCTACAGATGGAAAAACGACCAAATACCCATTATTAATATGTTCTAAAAAGTAATTTGGAAGATTATAGCATGTCCTGGTCAAATAGGTATGTCACACATGAGTACAAATGTAACTCCACTACAAAAACAAACATTCTTAGAGGGTATGTTAAAAATCTGATCATCTACATAATTTGAACTTATAAATCACAAATTTGGAATCTTTATGAAGCTACACTCTAGAGAGGAAAAGTAGAGTCATAAAATGAAGACAACTCTAGGATAAAGCCAAAACCAGTGCAGCCATCAGATGAGCAAACAGAAAGGTAAGCAAATCTCAAGGCGAGTCAAGTGGGTTCCTTTTATGGACCAGCTGAGACAGTGCCTGATCTGGGGGAAACACCACAGAGGGGGAGAGAGGGAGAGTCCTCAAGAAAAGGTAAATGGCCATACAGTAAGAAGTGCCATATTATAAAGTCATCTAAGGCCTTTTTAGACTTTACCTAGGTGCTTATTTCTGAGCTTTGGAAAAAAAATTCTTAGTAAGACTGAGGTGAGGACCTGTGACGAAATGAAGAGGCTGAAATTAGGAGGCCACAGAGAGAATCCCACTCAGCTTGAGAGGTGAAGAAGATCTGAACAGGACAGTAGGAGAGATGTGTTAGAAAAGGAAAAGGCAAAACAGAATAAAACTAAAATAACTTTGTGATCGAATAGACACATTAGATTTGGGAAGGGAAGGTACTGAAAATGACTCGTAAGCTTGCACACCTTCCTAGGTGGTGAGTACCTAAACTAAGAAAGGGAAAAGAGAAACACAAGAGACTGGAAAGAAGGACCAGGAAGCACCATCTGTCTCTGAAATGCCTTGTAGCAATACAGTGAGAGATCCACCAGGAACAGGAAAAATGGCACTAGAACCCAGAAAAGAGGTGGATATTGAGAAATTGTATAGGTGGTGATGAAAGCCATGAGACAAACAAAATCAAAATAATATATTTAGTTTTGTAATGAAAAAGTATGTGCAGAAACATTTTTCACGAAAACAATTTGGCGTCAATCAATTGGTATTTTAAACTAAGACAAGCTTCATATTTCTCACAAAATAACATTTTCAGAATGTAATGCAGTATACCTTTTCAAAAATGTGCCATAGCTCAAAAGTATACATGTTTAAGTTACTTTTTTAAGTGCTCATAAACCTCTTTAAAGGTAACGGGTCTCAAATGATATTAGGGTGTCACATACAAAATTCTTGTCAGAACCTGAATACTGAAGGACCCAATATATTGTGGGGGGAAGTTTATTCAGCATATTAGGGACAAGTCAAATTCTATCACCTCCAGGAAGACTTCCCTAACCATTTCCATAAGTGATTTTCCCTTTTCTTAACTCTTGCTGGAGAATTTATCATCTGTACTGAAAGCAAATTACTCTTGGTTGTTCTCTCAGGTAAGATTCAGTCTCAGGGGTCAGAGGGTTATTTCGTCTTCTCCTTCTTCACTCCTCCACCAAGATCCCCAAGGGCATCTGAATAAGTAGGTATAAGTGAGTAGTAGACCCAGACTTCAGAACAGAGAGCCCAGGTTGTCCCTTGCTATTGAATGACAAAAGCAATTGCTGTATTTCACTTCATCCATAAAACAGAAAATATATTGGTAACATTCTAGTAAAACTGTTTTAATGACTAAAGTAAATCATGGTTGAAAAGCATTTAAAATACTTTACATTGAAGAACTATTATTCTTTCACTACTGGTACTATTACTACTATGATAGCTACACTCATATACTATTATTTATTTGGAGGGGAGAAATGAGACTCAGAACTCCCCTGGTTCACACAATTCTAATTCCATGCTTCCCTTCTCAATTTTATTATTTTAATTATTACACTCATCAACATCTTCCTTGACACCCAATTAGTAAGCTTAAATTCAAAGGCAGTTCTGGTACAACTAGAAAAACAATTAGTCAATTCTGTGCCTAAAGGTTCACTTCCCTAGATAAGGGTAATTAACAAAATTCAAAATAGAAGCGTAAAAAAACCTTCTATTATAATTTCTGGTATAAAGTTTTCACTAGCTCTGTATCTGTGATGTTCCTAGTAAAACTAACATTTAATTCTGATACATTTTATAAAATCACAAAGACATTTCCATATAATCACAAATATTCTTCTAAAATACCCACTTACTTCCCATATAAAACAGAATTTGTAAATAAACAACTCATTTATTTAGTAATTATTGTCCCAAGTCAGGTATATTTGCAATGCTTTGGTATTTAGCAATGATAGATGTATAGAATTCTGCTGAAAGCTTCTTGTGATGAAAACACATTTTAGCACAAATTAAAAATAGGTTTAATAAGCAACTGTGTGATTTTTTCAGGCACTCTGACCAAACATGATTCTGCAGATTTAATTTCAGAACAGTTTGACACAGCACTAACCGCTGATAGCATTATTTGATCTGGGTAGATGTGCAAACATTCAACAACCAAAATGTATGTGTCAATAATTCATTGTCCTAGAATCAATTCTCTTGGGTAAAGAAAGTGTATCTTTTTTATTTTTTACTTATATCCCAAGACACTTCTTTGCTGTGAAGAAATTCTTCCCTCTTCAGATTGTCAGTAAACAGATAACCTGTTAAAATCAGGTGTTCTGCTGACTTCAGTGGTTCTAGTCCATTAAGACTGCAACCAGCTAGCTCAATGTGCAAGTTTCTAAACCTCAGAAGACAGCACGCAGCCTGGAAATGTGGTGACCCCGAGAACCCAGAAACCTTAATACCACAATCTCTTTAGATGAGATTTTCCAAGTCCAGAACTCTCTCTGGACAGGTAGCATGTTTCCTAGACTCTATTCATGCTAAACAGAGTGCTGTGGTCTCAGTTTGAAAAGCCTAAATATATTTTGCCCCCCCCTCATCCACTAACTTCACATACCATGTTAATATAGAAATAAGCAGCTAAGGCTGTGATTGTTTTGTGACAAGGGTCTTGTAGCTATAAGATACACTGTCAACTATAAGTCATAATGATGAATAGCTACAGTAATTCCATAAACAAGAAGCTCAAAGATGTATTGTTCTTTTAAATAAAAATTTGTGCTTTCACCCATTAAATTGTGACCTTAAGCCATTGAAAAATTAAATCAGTAATAAACTACATATTTTTTGCCATTTTCTAATTTGAGAACTCTAGTATTTCACTCCAGGAGTCTAGTTTCAGATAAATAGTTGTGTGAGAAAATACCCTTACAGCACAAGGAAATTAACTGACCAATCAATCTGTGAAATTGAAGTATTAAAAGATGTTTGATATATTTGCCAGTTAGATATTTTTCTTCTGTTCAGCGAAAAACTGGGAAGCATCTTGTGCTTTCTGATGTTCAGGGCATCTCAAAAACATAGACAAGATTGTAATTCATTCATTTATTCAACAGTATTTTTTGATCACCTGCTGTAACCAGAGAATATAGCAGCGATGAAAACAGATGAATTCTCGTATCACAATGTTTACATTCTAGTGAGGGGAGTGACAAAATAAGTAACATATTAGTCAAATTGTGATTTAAAAAAAAACTGCAGGTAAGGTAGAGAGAAAGCGATTAGTTGCAATGTTAAATGAAGTAGTTGAGAAAGGCCTCATTAGCCTGTGATTGAGTAAAGATGCAAAAAGAAGTAAGGCTGCAAGCTATCCGGTCAAAGACACCTAAGAGGCCGGAGAAAGGGCATGAGACACAGAGATGTTTCCCAAGCACCAGCAACGTGATCCCCATAATAATGCTGTATATTCAAATAGTCTGCTTGTGTTCAGACAAGGATCTGAGCCCTGTTGTCACTTGTCCAGTATCATATAATAAGCAGCGGTGCTGGCACCTTAACTGACATGTTTCAGTTCAGCAGTCCAGAAGTTTTCCACCACACAGCTGCCACAGGCTCTGTCCAGTTCTGTGTACTACAACTTGTCAGAAATGATCAATTAAACTAGACTGTCAGGAAGGAGGACCAACAGTCAGAGGTCTAGAGAGTGTACATGCTACTGAAGGAAAAAAAAAATGCAAAAGAGCAGAGCATTTAAAACCCTGCTAGAGAGGAGAGGGGGGAAAATGTTCAATATTTCTCCACAAGGCAGGATGAGGACCAGTATATGGAAGCTACAGGGGGACAAATTTCCAATAATGAATGAATAAGTCATCTGGTGATAGGAGCTGTCCAATAATAAGAAGCCTTGTGAAGTTACAAAGCCACAATTACTGGAGTTACTAAAGAAAAAGCTAATAGCCGGCCATCTGTCTGAGCTGAAGGTAGATTTCAGCACTTATGTTAAGGTTCCATGGAATGGCCTATGTCTTTTCCAATTCTGACTCAGTGATTAGACAAGCACCTGGGCATGTGGCAGCTGAAAGTTCCAACCGTGAAGCCAAACAACTTGGTTCAGATCCAAATTCAGTCTCCACAACTTATAAGTTTTGTATATTTAACCTCCATCAGCCTCTGCTGACCTGATAAATGAGACAAATGACAGAAGGACCTTATAAGGGTAGTTGTGAGTGTTGATAAAATTATCCATAGAAAGGATTTTGCACATAGCAAAAACTAAGTGAAATAAAGTTAACATAGATATGTATATTGGGAAATATATATGTATATTGAAAATCAGTTTCATCTCTGCTTTTACTTTTTTTTTTTTACTTAGCAGCAAGAAGAGTTCAGTATCTAAAGATAAGTTACAGCATGGTCAACTACAACATGAAGATACTAGCGGTAATAATAAGCACTTAAAAGTCCTCGGTGACTTTTAAATTACTTCTTACCAAAATGGTTCCAGATATCAGTGTCAAGTATTTAATGTAGATATGTCTGTATTAACAGAAAATTAAGGTGAAATAACCATAGAAAGTTCTAGCTGTCTGCTGAAATCTGGAATAGTTTCTAGACAGGAAGAGTGCATTACAACTGTAAATGAACTTGCCATCACTCTTTTATCATTCTGTATAAACTGACATTATTATTCAAGGATTGATCCAAGTGATAAAAGAAGCCTTCCCTTTAGGGAAAAAAAAATCAGACAATATCACTATATGTATAGAGCAGGGCACTCTACCTCTTAGAATAAGATAGTAGAATACATGGTAGAAAAGGAAAAAAAATAGTTTCAATAACAGTTTTTGAATGGTGCAATAGTATATATATGGATTTACATCCATCATAATTTTGAATCCCCCAGTAACCCTGTAACAGAACTTCCATTATCCTTGCTTTATCAATATGCAAATGGGGGACCCAGGGAGAAACTTGCTCAGTGAATGGTAAGAAATGAAAATGCAATTTGACACCAAATTCATCTTTCTCTATTGTCCGCCATGTGAGCACAATAAATTAGCATCGTTTTGGCACAGGTAATCTATTTTAACAGATTTCTAGCACAATAAAATTAACACCAGAACTAAGGGGAATATATGTCTTGGTCTCTTAAGAGCCTGGTGTCAACCAGAATGATTCAGTCTGTTACCCAATGACAAACTCAGGAGTCCAATCCAGTCCCATCCAGTCCCCATGGATATTACAGTACTGAAAATGTAATTACAACCAACAATCAGTTGTTAGAAATTCTTTCCAGATTCTCTATAAGTTCTGCTTATTAATCCCAGACCTGCCCTTGAAAGCAAAACAGTACAAAGTCCACTTTCCTGAATCACCCTCCAAGGAACAAAGTGAGCAATCATGCTGTCCACCTGCAAAATTCCCTACACCCCACTTTTTGAAACATCACAATATTGAGTTTCTTTTCATTCCGGCACTGTCAAAATCCCTCTTCATTCAGTGACAGTCAGCACTAAACCTCCAATTCAGAAATGAACATAGTTAGTTACAACCATTGAGACTTTCTCTTGATGATACTCGAAATGGTGTTAAGTTGCTGAAAGGAGAGGTCTCAGTGGAGGTTGACGGTAACAAAGTAGAGAAACTAAAATCATCATCTTCATCTTCATCATCATCACATTATCTTCATCATCATCTAGCCATAAACTGAGGTCTGTAGTCATACAACTGATACTGCTGAAGACCAAAAACATGATTTTTCTATTCAGTTTCACTCCCTCTGCTGTGAACTGTTTGCCCACAGAGGATTCTTGCTGCCTCCCCACCAGACCACAGCTCCCAGAATAGTGAGCCCTTCTCCATGATGTTTGTTCAGAGGCAGGACATCCTTCTTCCAACCTCTGGCCTGCAGATTCCCCACCCCAGCTTTCAGGCCCAGTTCAATTGCCCCTTCTGACATCCTCTAGGTTCACTCCTCTTCCTTCCTTCCCCTGCTCTAGTAACTTCTTCCTCACTTGCATTTCCACAGCATTCTGGGGTCATTCTAATCACAAGGTAGTAGCAATAGCAGTTTGGGGGATCTCTCTTACCTCCTAGATACCAAGTAAGCTTAGCAGAGGAATTGAATGTGTCTTCATCTTTTATTATTTCTAACCTTGGACCCAGGAGAAACATATACTACAGATCCATAACTATAATAAAGAATGACATGTAAAATGGTTCACGGAAAGGAGAGGTTAATTCCAGCTAAGGCAGGCATCACAGAAAGCTCAAGAAGACAACAGTACTTAAGGGAAGATGGGAGAAGACTAGGGAGATTTAGCAATATGGAAATGAAGATCTGGCTAGGCTAAAGGGACAATGAGAAAGGTATCAGCAAGGATGAGAAAATCAATGATCCTGGCTGGAGCTTAGGCCTCAAAGGAACACATAACAAAAGCCTTCTGGACACCTCTGCATACCTAACACTATGCATTCACTTACATTTAGAACCTCCTTTAATAACCTCATTTTATTACCTCTTTTAATAAGTCCATGATGTATAATTTAGTATCGGGTGTAGAGTTTATGAAACTCAAGTGGAATAAGGATAGCTTTCTCAAGGATACCTTCTCAATAAGTAATGGCACTATGCTTTCAACAGTTGTCTTTCTCTACACAGTCTTTAGACAGTTTCTGGCCTCAGGGGTAGGAGTTAACTGTAATTTGGATAAGAGTGCACCTCCCTGAGGTCATCTTGTGCCAATAATCCCATTTCATACAAACACAGAAGGCACAGGCACAAGCATAAGCACAGAAATATACAGACAGATACACACACAGACACACACACACACCAACAATTAAGGAGAGAGTAATGCTGCATACTGGTCATCCTAAAAATCTCCTATAAAATCACTTCAAATATGTCTTTAAAAGGCAAGAATACAGTAGGGGCTAACAGAGTAGGTTAGGAAGTCAAGTCTCTTTTCTCAATTGCTAACTGTGTGATCGAAAGTCAAACTCTCTGTGCTTTTATTTGCTCATCTGTAAAACAGGGATCCAACAAAAGTACTTATAAATTTGTTGATTGAAGAACTTAAGGCATAGACCCCCATGAGCTCTATGGGGCATGCAGAAAACACTCATTGCCAAGCTTAGTGCACTTAAAATAATACATGGCCATGAATCAACCCTAGGTCCACTGTTTTCAAAGTCTGTGCTTTCACATGCATGTTTATAACTCTATTAAGAGCTCAGGTAAGGAGACACATGTGAGCTGATGTGAAGAGGAAGGATGAACTCTGTCCAGAGTTTGTCTGCATGCTCTAAAAGATGAGTAAAACACAGGCAAAGAGGGAGCAAAAATCAAAAAGTACATTATATGGTGGACAATAAGAGCAGATAGAAGCTAGTGCATAGATTGTTATGGTTGAGTAGGTGGGTCTCTTGACTAATAAAAAACATACTCATGGGAATAAAGAGAACTAGGAGGGGACACTGCATGTGCACAGATACAAGAGGCTCTGAAAGATGCTTGTGAAATGGCTGGGCTTGCTGCCAGACTGAAAAGAGGGAAAGTGAAAGACGACTCATCTATGATCCAAATAAAGACACCAGTAAAGTGGTGGATCCCAGTCAGAAACATGAACTAAAGTAACTGGAAAGTACAAAGCAATGTTAATAAAATATTTACTCAGACCACTTGAGCTGTCCTCTGAAATTGTTTCCTTAATTCTTTACTGAACCTTAGCTTTTTATCAAAGAGAAATGAAAAATGAGGTAGGGACATTAATAATTAAAGAAGCCTGCTTTCTGCTTGTAGTTTAAATCAGTGTCTTTCTTAGTGTTCTTATGGGTGAGTCATATTTTTGGAATATACTGGGAAGCTGGGAATTTGTCTATTATTTACCACTAAAGATTTTTATAGCAGCAATTTAATATGAAATGTACTATCAGGGTCTTTGAGCTGAAACAGCTGCTTCATTTACAACAATCTGCAGTCATGCCATAGTTACTTGTACACACATAGCATTTAAAGTACGGCAATTCTGGCTTTTGAAAATTGATTTTGATATACTGAGCTTATTGGAAATATATGCAATTTAAAGACTATTTCATTATAAAGATAATACAGTGCTAAGTTATTACCAAATAAACAGATGGGTGATGGGATTTTTTTTTCACTATGAAACAAAACAGTCTTTGTAAGTGTGAATTATTTAAAAGTAATATCTATAAATGAAATAATTTTTTGGAAGCAGCAACTCTGAGAGTGACATAAATATTTTTACACTGTTACAAAAAGGCACATAGGCCAAATCTGGATGACCAGCTTCTATAAAATGCTTTATCATAGCAGCCAGGCCCATTTGCTTATGTGTTGTCTATTTCATTGTCATAAGAAAACTCCCACTCTGTCAACAAACACGCAACATCATTTATAGACTGTCCCAGGCACTGGAGATAAGGATACAACTTTCCTCAGGAGTTTTTCTTCTACTCAGGGTGACAAATAAGAAAACAAATTGAAAAAAACTAAAGCAAGAATAACAGAACTAAACATAAAGTACACAGATAACGCAGAAGTAAAAGTAACTTTCTCTACCATTATTCCAAGAGATAAAAAGAAATAGGTCATAAACAATCTGCTACTGTAAAATCCATTTTTGGGTATGAAAAGAACCACAAGTATATTTTGTTTTGTTTTTTTTAATCTTGCAAAAGACAGATATTCATGAAAATGGAAGACATGGAAAAGGAAACAACCACTGAAATATATCTCCTAACAATTATATTAAAGATTAAGAAAGCTGTATCTCTCTCCAATAACCAAAATTACTTTCTAATGACTTTTCATACTTCTGTTCAACCAGATTAAACTAAAGCACACATTAAATACAGAGGATTTATTTTCCAGAGTCCTGCCATGTGAAAGCAACATAATCAAAAATAAAATGGGGACTAAGATCACTGAATAAATCAAAAGGAAGAATTAAACAAGCTGACAGACATTTTGGAGGCCTTCTAAAAAACAAATTGAACTTTCATGATAAAAATTGACTTATATGAAAATTATACTTAAGAACCTACTTCAGAACATTTCCTTCAAATTAATTTGATTTTTAACCAAAAAACACTGAATGTCAACATATTTTGGTTTATTTCCAATATATTATACAGTAATGGGCATAAGTATAAAGTGAAGACACAGGAAAGAAAAAAACCAAAACATTTAAAATCTGAATCTATTAATATCTGTTGTTCAGATTCGAAATCTAAATAAAAAGTTCAGCAAGACTTTAAATATTGCTCCCTCAAGTAACTGAAGAGTGATTAGTGTACTTTTGATATTTTGAGGAAAAGAGAAAATCAGATAGTAGACGTAGCCTTTTAAAGATCTGAAATTTGTTAACTACTCCCTTGATATACAACCTTTAAATACAGAAAAAAAATCCAAAAAGGGAAAAATTAAGCTGTCATTAAAGCTTCATGATGTGAAGCTGAAGTCAGCAGAAACTGGGAATGTAGATTAGGGTCAGCCTAGAGTCTGCCTCACACATGCATGGCAAAGAGAGAGGTGCTGATCCTTTTCATGTTTATTGGAAGGAAGCCGTCCAGGTAAAGTGGTCAAATGCATGCTCAGCTCAGCATGATGGGACAGCACATGGAAAAAACATTCTAGTCCAGGCAACATGCTTTCAAATAGACAGGAAAGGAATTAAAAAACCTGCTCTCTAAAGAACAGAAATGTAATTTGGACTTGTTCTATAAAACCCCAATCAACAGGTAAAGGACACTAGATAGAAAAAGCGAGTAAATATTCTATCCTTCGATGTGTCAAAGTATGTGCCTGAAGGGCATTAAGAGTAGTGAGCTCCCTGCTGCAGGAGGTGTTCAAGAATAGGGGTGTGAAAGGGATGATGTATACCCAACTCTGAACAGGAAAGGTAAATAGATCACCAGTCAGGGCCACTTTCAGCTTAAATTTCTGTGATGATAAGAACTGGAAGTCTCAGGCACTCACTTTGGGAGGCAGGGGATTTAAAAGTCATACAGTAACAAATGATAGGTGTATTTGAAAAAGTGGTAAAATATGACATCCATTAACATCTAGGCAGAAAATTAATGGTACTTTAATTTGAGTAATGTAAGACAAGTTTAATAAAGAGACTAATTCTAAAAGCATGGACAACCTTGTGGAAGTGGGGAGGGGTGTTCTCTTTCAGTCCCTTCCAAGGGACATAATGTGTTTTAACTGGTGGAGCATCACAGACCTATTAGTTTTTTTAAACTATCATTTTATAGCACTGACTCTATTTCATTCTTCAGGTATTCCCTTGGATTTGTTCTATGAACTGAACATTCTGAACTGAATTCTCTAAAAGAAGCAACAATAGCAAGTTCCACCCAAAATGATAATAACTATAGAATATACACACAGAACATACTGCCACGGAATACATACATGAATCCAGACCATCTAGCCTACCTGAATCACATAATTTTCAATCAGATACCCTTTAATGAACAAGTCCACTTAATTTTCTCCCATCTGCCAGACACTGCTAGATATGTAATACAAAATTCAAAAAGACCAGCATGTGTCTTCATGGACATTTCAGCTGATTATCAATCATTCCAGTTTCTAACCACCCTTGTCCAGTAAAGGAATCAAAGAGGTACTATGATCAAAGGCTGGTGCACTATGGCCTACAGGCCAAATGACCAGTTTCTATAAGCTGTTCACTGAGATGTTCAAGCCCACTTGCTTATATATTGCTTACCACTGCTTTCATGCTAGAATTTTAGAACTGAGTTATTGCTACAGAAAAAGTATGTCCTGCAAAGTCTGAAATATATATTATCTGGCCTAGTACAAAAAAATTTTCCAGAACATACTCAGAGTAAAACCTAATAATTTAAGGATGTATATTGAAAGATCCATATTTACACTCATGAAACATCCCTGAATGCCCAAATGATAAACCAAGTCCTGAGGAGACACATGGACTGATCTTTTATGAGGTTGTATTTCTACTATTAGATATTTTGATTTGATTTTGTATATTTTTTCTTTCATTGTAAAAATAGACTACAAAAAAGTACCATGCTAAGACTTCTACTAACAGCTAATTCTCTTCAGATGGTATTCACATTGTCTGATTTCTAACCTTTCGATTGAACAGATTTTAATATCATATGAGGCTTGTTTTCACAAAAGATCCTTTTCTTTGAATCATACCAAACAAATTTTGACAGGGGTGACTTTAGGCTATCTTTTAACTGAACAATAAAATTGATTGTAAAAGCACTTAGCCAACACTCAAGTGTCATATAAATGCAAAATCATAACAGAAATAGTACCTTCACTTCCTTACAGATAGAAACAGGAGTGGATGCTTATTCCTCAATCATTTGATCCAGAGAACATTAAAATTTTAAATGAAAGGAAAAACAACAAATTAGCTTTAATTGGCTGGTACCAAAAATTTTTCTAAAAAGAAGTGATAGTATCTGTGTCGGCTGTGGTTTCCTCCAAGGACGTTAAGAGACTAAGGCAGTGGTGGCTACAACTGACCCTCAACTGGCCATTCCAAAAGCCCTATTTTTCCCTTAATGGGAATCAATGTAGCAGAAAAAAAAATTAAATGGTTGGTTAGTTCATATTTAGTTATGTAAGACAACAAAAACTGGCTGGAGAAATATCCTTAAAAGGCTTTGGTTTCTGAAAGTTTTCCCACCCCACAAACTCACCAATTAAATACATTTCAGGTTAGGCAGATCTGAGCCCATAGGAAAGCAAGAGCTAGGAATGAGAAAATAATGGGGCTGGCTGACTGGTTATAAAAGCAACCCTTTTAAGGTACCACCTTAACCATTCTATCTTTGAAATTACCTTTCTTGAGAGCCTTAGGTCGTTTCAGTAGTTCCCTCTAATACAAGCGATCTTACTAGCACCATGAACAGTGGGTACCCAGGGACCCCCCAAACTTGCACACTCTAAAGGGATCTGGCCAACCATACAATGAAGGAAAAGTAGAGATGGGGTGGGGGGACTTTAATAGAATTAGTGTGCATAGAGAGGAAGAAAGGATATTTTGAAAACACTTCCCAATAAAAGACCCAAAATTACCCATCTTCTCCTGGACATGTGCCCAACCAAACAGGGTCAGCCTGAAGCAAGGCCACTGAGGCCTGAAAGCTTGCCAAAAGTCTAAGGTGCCATGTGACAGGGAACTCTAGGAAAGGGATTCTGAAGCAGGGCTCAGACACTGGAACAAAAGGAAATGCAACATCCAGATAAGAGCTGCCATTGTCAGCTCCCCTACCTGTCTCTTCCAATTGTCACTACATATCTCTCCTCCACTGTCCCCTTCACAGCTGTAGGAGGGCACAGAAACAAAAGAGCATTCTCTTATTTTATTTTTGTTAAATAATTTATTTATATATAAATTCCACAGCTTTGTAATCCCCACCTAGTTTCACCTGGCCACTCAGCTCCATCCCTACCCACCACTCCTAGTAGCTAGTCCCAGGTAGCTGCATGGAAGGAGGGGTGGGGAACATAGCTGCATTGAAGTGGGGGTGGGGAACATAGTACCTAGTACCTAACATACTATGTACCTAGTACATAGTATTTAACAAGCTTAACATTCCACACCCTTGTTTCATACCAGTTGTCTCAACTGCAACTGGATAATTCCTTATACTATCAGTTGTTTGATGTCTGTCACTCAGACAGAAGTGAGCTCCTCTGAGCTCATTAACTGTCTATTAGAGCAGAAATCCCTACGGCTAACACAAGATGAGCACGGAAAAACATATTAGTGAATGAATAGGTAAGCAAGCTGGATCTTCAGCTTTCTGCTAGCATAGAAGAAAGTTCTTTCTGACTATTCTGTGATATTCTCCTCAAAACTAATGCCAGGGTCTTGTCCTGATACACCATGAGCAATGTTTTAAGAATATGCATTAAAAGGATGCTAACTCCTTGTATCTTCTCCCCAACTATCTCTGCTTTTTCATTTTCTTCTGCACTACCTTGTATCTTTCAATATATCAAGCCCAACTGCTCTCAGCTTTAAAAAAGGAAGGGGTGAGGGGAGAAAACCTCACCAATCACCTGCACTTGACCTAGCTGTTTTTACCAATTTGGAAATGACATCATAATTGACAAACCTCGAGGCTTCTTGCAGATCCTCATTCTACTCCTCCGCAGTATCTGGCCCTAATCAGTACTCCTCTAAAAACGCTTGCTGACTTTAATGGCATTATTTCCCCACCCTCACATTATTCTTCTATACCATGTCAATTCTTTAACTTAATTAATATATCTAAAAATGTGTCTACTTTTCCCTCAAACCACTAGTATCTCTGCATGTGTCTTATGACTGATCTCTCAGCTACTCCAATCCATCCTTCACAAAGCAATCACATGTTTATCTCATGCTGCAAAGTGGTACGACCCAATTTAACTGGCTTTATTAAATTCTGAATCTACCCTTCAGCTTCAAGTCTTTGTTAGCAGTGACATACACATGCCTTGTGGAAGAGTTAAAATATTCTGTTCTTTACCTCACTATCCACTGCCCTTCTAAAGTATTTATATTTGCTAAAAGACGTAAATCAACATTTCTGAGCTTTAACAAAGTCTCTAGAATACTGGATAGGAAAGCTGATTCCAAATATTAGTATTAAGACCGTCATTCATAAAGAATAAAAGCCATTCTAAGTCATCATTCTGACCTTCATTCTCAAACTTTACCTCTGAATTTTCTCATTGGGGGTCCATTCCCCTGCTCTGAAAGACACTGAGATAATAAAAGCTCCAGATTATATATGCTCTTTATTGTCCTTCATCTAAAACCCTGCTAAAGCAGCAGTCCCAAATGAAAACAAGAATAGTGGATAGCAACTCACAAATATCTGCCAAGCCACTGAGGCCTGCTGAAGCCACGTGATACACGATAAATCTCTCCATTTGTAAAAGGAAAAAAAAAGCAATATAAACAAGTTCAAGAAAGTGATCAATGTTGGTAATTAAATTGACACAAATACTGTTTTTGAAAAATATATACTCCTCATGAACAAAGTCCATGTTATTATGTTTTTTCTACATTCAGAGCATTTTAATGAATATTAAACAGCACATTTCTTTATGATCTATGGCTCCTGATGAAATTCAAACCTAAAATGTGTTTCTGAAATTCCAGACACCCAAGTTACTCCAAACCTTTCTAATTCATTCCAAGCTACTGCTCCCATTTTATTTCCTGCCACTTGGGCAGGCTGAACACATCAAAACATTCTGTTTGCTCCAAGCATGCCTGGCTTCTTATCTTCACTCTTCCCAACCCCTTCCTCTATAATGCAGTTCCCACTTCTGACCGTTTCTCAAATATCTGTTTTACTCCTTCCTAAAGTGCCACGTTCTCCATGAAACTTCTGTGTCCCACATATTTGTCTGATCCTTCTAATGCAATTTCGCCCCTTCTCCTGAATGTTTTCATGTATCTATCCATCTCAAGCACACACCTGTGAGATCTGTGAGAGAGAAGACCTTGTGTGTCCCCTCTTTGATAGCAACAACATTGCACAGTCCCTCCAGCAGAATGGGTGCTTAACCAAAGATCTGCTGGATGGGTGGACTTGAGAGCTCACCTATCACCTGAAAATGCAGGCTTCCCCTCCATGAAGCTTCAGGAACCATTTTGATTGGACACATCAGGCTTGAATTTGTTGAAAAATCCACAAATCTGTGGGCCACCCTTCCCTAACGCCACAGCTGTGTCAATGCACCTATTTCATTAGGTCAAAATAAACCCCCAACAGGGTGCACAAATCGAGAGGCCCCTGGTTCACAGCCATACTGTGTGAAAAGTCAACATGGCCCACGGGGATGAAGCTGGAGCCGGGGACGTGGGGGTGGGGAACTAGCGGCTCCACCCCCCTCCACCTACCTTCAGGATTCCAGCAGAGGAAGGAAGGTGCCCCCCGCGGGGCACCAGTGCTGGAGGGCCAGGGGTCGCTGGGGCATGAGCTCTGAGCCATTACCCAGGGCGGCGGGAGGTCGGTCTGCGACCACCAGAGAGACTGTCTCTGGAACAGGCGAGTGACAGGCCCCACAGCTTCCCTCTCCTCCTGCCCCAGGGAAGTGGGCAGAGAGGCCCCACAAGGCCGTGCGACCGGCGCGCCTGGTTGGCTGATGGTGAGAGCCCGTATGTCGCTGCTCTGAGGTGGCGAGAAAGCGCCTCACCTGGCGCTCGGTGTGGAGAGGAACCTGGCCAAGTGGAGAACTTTGGGCCTCTCTAACTAGGGTTCTGCAATGCGAAAGGAAGTGGCCTGGCTTTCCCAAGGAGTGCGCCCCCTGGGGTTTGCTGCCTGGAAAGTAAAAGCTGGAACTTGAGGAAAAGGAAGGCACGAAATCCTTGGAAAGCGTTCTGATGGAAAGAGATGCATTGCTAAAAATTTGATTTTAGTTACCGGACTATGGACTCTTGAGTTCTCCAAGAAATAGAAGTAATGAAAGCCGGGCATGGTGGCTCGTGCCTGTAAGCTTCAGCCTATGAAGCGGCTGGGCCTAGGGATCACGGTTCGAGTCCCGATGGGGCCTGTAGCGAGACCTAGTTCCAAAAATATATAGCTGGGCGTGGTGGCCGCGCCTGTAATCCCAGCAACCTGGGAAGCTGAGGCCGGGGATTGCTTGAGAGTGTGGTACCCCGGGCAATGAAGGAAGG
>PVHY01011742.1:0-46875 GCA_004024945.1 Uropsilus gracilis | reverse complement strand
GTGTGTGTGTGTGTGTGTGGGCGCGCGGGCACGCGCACAGGGGGAGCAAGAAGGAGAAGAAAAACTTAAGGGTAGGGAGATAAAGAAAAGAGGGAAAAGGGAGGGAATAAAAAAGGCAAATGTAAAATGGACACATGTTGGGGGAAGCTGGGAGAAGAGTATTATATAAAGCCTTATTAAAAAAATTTTTAATACCTCCTTTGTATTTGGAATTTCCCCAGTTTGGGATTATATAAATAAGAAAGACCAAGACTAAAAGCCACAAAACCCTCTGCAATGTAGGCTCTTGGAAGGTGGTAAAACAAATGCGTTTGATAAAATATTTAAAAGTTCACTTAGAGACAAAAATAAAATCCAAAAGAAAATTCACATAGCTGTTTTGACAGCAGTGTTATTATAGTTGGTAGCCATTTTTCATCTTTTGTATTAGTTTCAAATTAAGAACCACATGGGGTGATTTTTTGAAATTTCTTCATTCTAGAATCTTTTAAGAATACTCAAAACAAACAAACAAAAATTCTTCCTCATCCTGTCCCTCGATCTTACCCATCTGAAGAATGCTGATGTGATGCCCATTGTGAATTTACTAACTACCTCAAACCCCTCAGAAACAATATTGCTTCAAAAATGTGTCACATTGTACTTTTACATCCCCAAGTCTACACTGAGGACTGTGCAGAGGAGACATGCAGTGCCCTGACAATTAGTGGTTCCTCTATGCTTATTTAGGTTGTCAGGTAAATTAGTTATTTTTAAGCAAAACTGTACAGACCATACCATCTACTAATATGTATACTATATAATATCATAAATAATATCCTTATTTTGAAGTCTTTCTTTTCACTCTATAAAGTCAAAACTTCATCCCAAAGTAAAAAAGAAGATAGCAACAACTAAAGGGCCTACTTTCTATTTTTAAATCATATCTCAAGAAAAAAAATCAACTTTCATTCTTATGCCTCTGCTATTCCTGAGACTGACGATATCTAAGGGTAGAGGAGGTTTTATATCAATAAAAAGTTCTGCTATACTCTAAAGCAGCAGCAGAAAAAAAGTTATTTTGAGTCAAATGTCACAGTAACAGAAGGTGTAGTCTTTCTTTAACCAAAACCTACATTTCAGATGAGGGGGTTGGGCTGGTGGGAGGAGATAGAGGGATTGGGGTTCTTTTTTCCTGTCCAAAACAGATGCCAGTGCATTTCAAACAAAGATTGGCAGTGGGAATGATAGGTGCTTTAATTCACACATTGCACAAATGCTGTGTCCTACATAATCATAATCAGGAATACAGGCATTAATTAGTCTCTCCCCTAAAGGTGATTATAGTGAAGAAGAAAAAGAGAGTAAATAATAATATTAATCAATTTGGAATATATAACCTAAGATTTGGTGCAATGGAAAAGTGACAACTGAAGTAATACATACATGAATTTTTGTCAGACTTTCATCCTGTGGAAATATTTACCACCAGGCATTCATATATAGCATTTCAACATTGTTGAATGTTGCTTTTGTTGCAAAAGAGTTTTGTCAATACAGACTATTTGGTCTACCATTAAGGGTTATGACTAAAATTGTGACGTAAGTGAATGTGTTATACTTGGTAGCTCCGTGTGAATTACTATTTACAATATAATTTTAACATCACATTTTAATGGTAAAAGATTAAAGTTTCAGATTCTTATCCAAGATTTCTATGAAAACTAAAATGGGTCTTGTCTCTAGTTGATATTTGTCTCTAGTTAATATTCTGGGTCTCTAGTCGATATTCTGGGCAAGGCTAATTTTCTCCCTTAAAATCTATGTGAATATCTATGGGTCCTATTATTTCCACACTCAATATAAGACTCTCTTTAGCTCAGATGAATATTTGTGGATCACTCGGTATGTTTTTGAGAATCGTCCTCTACCCTGTTACTTTCTTTTTGTGGACTTGTCCATGGTTAACAGCCGCCAAAATTTTCAGGGCCAAAATCCTGAGGGATCAATTGGCTATTAACTCACATACTCTACAGAGAGGGCATTCAGGAGTTGGAGTGACCATTTCTTACCTCACCATTAGTCATTTCTGGTGTTGCTTCTGTATAGGGAGGCCCAATTTCAAATCTACTATGAGATCTAGTGTGTGAAGGACTAGAAACTAAAATGTGGTCATATACCCCCTCTTCTATAAAATAGAATAAAAAGAAGAGAAAGACAAAGAAGAAGAAAATTTGTTGTTTCATGGTTTCCTATAAACATCAGAGTTAAATCATTAAAAAAAAATCCCTAAATTTAGTTATATAACTTTAATACTATGAGCATTTCTTTATTATACACAAAAATAGCCTCGTAAACATTACTGGTCAATTAAATTAGTTCAGCCTTTTCCATCATACATAATAAATGTACACAGCTTATCTATATTTTTGTATAATTTCATCATTTTTATTTCCTTGGGTACATTTCTATATTTAAACTAAGTATTACTGGTACCAGAATTGCTATGTCAAGGATTTCTTTTTTTAATACAGTATCAAGTTTACTCAAAAGGTGCCTTAAGTGTCATATCTGGAAATAGGGCTGGAACCCATTTCTCTCCATCATTGCCAATGTGTGATACAGCCAGCAATTTACCATTCTATAAGGTTTTCTTTTAGTCAGATACACACAAACTTATGAGAAATGCATTCAACTTCTATTGTATATTATACCTGATAGAAATTCCATCCTAAGGGCATGTAAGTTATTTTTATTGACTCTATCTTTTTATAAAACTGCAATATATTTTAGACAGATAAAGTGATACACTCTGTTGTTCTTTTTCAGTGATCTAAATCAAATCATAGTAGCAGAATTGTAGGTTGCACAGTGAAGCAAAGTGGTGTGTGTGTGTGTTTGTATGTGTGTGTCTGTGATATTTATACCAGAGTATTACTGAATTTAGAAAAGTAGTTGTATTTTCAAATTAAACATACACATATACTCATAAATATAGTTCCATAATTATAACTAAAGGTAGAGAATAAATAGCAGGTACACTAGTATATTCTGGGAACATTTAGTTTTAATTATCTATCCTTTTATATTTGCAAATTTTAGCAACAATGTATCATCTTTTGATGATACAAAACTTTTGAAATTTTATATTATCAATTGGAACTTGGAAACTAAGTTAACTTCATACCAGCAGAAGGCTACTAGTAGTCATTTATGAATAAATTCTCAGCAAAAGAATTACAGGTAGTTTTGTGAATTAAGCAGCCTTAAAAGTTGAAATTTATATTCAGAAGGAGTCCTTTCCTTCTCAATTATCATCTTGGTTATTTGGTTGACACCAAGATAGCATGAAGTATGAAATCGATAATAAGGCATGAGAAAGTAGTTGGAAAACTTTTGAAAAGACAATACAACATTTCCAACTCCTGAAGGAGATTATTAGTTTGAGGATAAAAGGTGTCAGTTAGGCTATCAGTTGAATTGCAGGGGACAATCCAGGCAGTCAAGGGCAGGGACTGTCCTGAAGTGCTGGCTCCAGTAGTGGCAAGACACTGTCAAATTCTTAAATATTTCTCTCACCCTGATTCCTTGCTTCCCCAGTTTTCTAGCTCTCTATGGCATGGGCCTTCAGATAGAGGGTAATAATATTCTAGCTTTATATACTAATTTTTAAAAAGAAGAATCAATGCAAAGGTTATTATTTCTTCAATTGAAGAACCAAATATTCTAGTAATTCTTTAACTGTAGAATCTGTTCTGTCATAAGGACCATTCCAAGATCTGACCAAATCTGAGATATTTTGAACCATGAAGACTGAGGGCTGTCTAGAGTCTTGATGGGTCATGTGACATGGATCACCTGGTGCCAGGCTAGCCTTCTGGTTCAAAGCACATTCCAACTTGAAGACGTAGGGATTTCTTCAGCTGAACAATGAAGTGTGTCTGACTGAGATGTCCATGAATGAAATCTACTTTCTAAAAGAACTATTAAATATGCAGATAATTGCTTATTAAAAATCTTTTGTTTTTAATTAGTAACTAATTAGAGTTCTCATAGGAGGAACTAGTGAATAAGATATAAATTAACTAAAATTTCCTATGTTTCATCAGGAATCTATGAATTTATATCCACCTACTAAGCAGGGTGAAGGGTGAGAATGAAATCATGTAGTAGATGAAAATTCTTTCAGCTACTAATTAACACTGTAATCATTCATTAAATGAGGTAATGGTAAAAACCATTTTATAAAATAAGGAAAATAAAACCCCCAAACAAAAAATATGTATATAAATATATAATCACATATAGTTATATAATATATATTTTATATTACATATCAGGCAAAGATACAGGGACTGACCCGATAGGATTCTTTTGAGTTATAGGGCAATAGGGGAAGTGTCGTATGGGAGGAAATGAAAAGGAGCTTCTGTTGTTTTAATTTTAATTTTTATATTATGCATCTATATTTTCAGAATGTTCATAATGAGAAAGCATATATTTAATTTTACGCAGGAAAAGGTAATATTGCTGAAGGAATGCTAAAATATCCATTGATAGGTAGATATGATAGAAATGAATACCAAAATATTCATTTGCAATCAATTGGCATGTTCCATGGTGTGAAGTATGACTGGTGAGTAATTTGGATCAGCACATAGCCAGGCCCAAATATTTATTTGAATGAATGTCTGAGAGTCAACTTTTAGGGACTTAAGTTATTTCACATATAAATCATAGTCTTCTATAGACATGAGAGCTACATATATACATTAAGAACAATATTTCACCTGTTTTCTATAAATTATTCAGTTTTTTCTTCTGAATTCTCAACTGCATTTAATGAACACAAATCCTATTTTGAAATAGGTGTTTGAAAATAGAACACTTTTCTTTATGAATTCTTTAAGTGTACAGTTTACACCTAGCACAATTTAGATCAAAAGGTGTCATCCATACACTTGACACTACAGTTACAGTGCAGTGCTGTGGAACTGGTATCATTTTGGAAAAATAGTATAATCAAACTCCTGTTAGAATTTGAAAACACTACTTGAGTGCTATTAAGATAGTGTTAGAATTTCCAGTTTCTACTTCTTTCTAATATGCTATCTATATTCAGGTTTTATACTGAATCCTCTCTCAGGGAACTAAAGCACTACCAATATAAGTGGTAAAATCCTAAGTTCTGAATGCTAATGAGCTCTGAGTCTTCTGCTGGCCAGGTCAGGGATCCTTCATAAGTACCTTCTGTGGAATGAGAATTATTTATGGATATCTTGGCGTTCTTTTGAACACCAGGTGACTTTTGAAGATATTCACTCAGATCTTGGATGTTTCTAAGAAGACTTGTTTTTAACTCTTGTTTTTACAAGCAGAACGTATAGAAAATAAGCCTAAATATAACATATTTAATGTTATGAAATTCTAGAAGAACAACTTATACATTTCATCCTGGGTATTCTAAATCATGGGTAGTAATAGCTAGCTGTGGTTATAAGCTCAGATTCTGACCTTAGTATATCTCATCCCTGTAATATTTTGGTAGTCTTGAGCATTAACAATAAACCTTGAAGCTTTATCTATAAAACAGTTGGGAAAATTAAAATTAGTTAAGGTTCTTAAAAGGTTTCAGTAAGATAATACATATGAAACACTTAACAGTGTGTTGCAAATAGGAGAGTCTCAATCTAGGTATCCAAAAACTGATCTTTTAGTTCCTCAGATGTTCTAGGTTACTGGAAACATTCCATAACCTATCCTGTTAAAACACTGTACTATGCTTTAGCACATAGTACATGCTTAATAAATGCTAAATCTGAAATCAAAATAAAAATTTCTAGTTGCAGTAAAGCAGTAGAAACTATACATTTTCTTCAGTTGCCTCCATTTTACAGTCTTAAAACCACTTTGTCTATGCTGGTCTACTTGTGTTAGGTCAATCAAACAGCCACATGTTGACATGACACTTATGCATGCCATCATCCTTACTGGTTTTGAATACCTGTAACAGTTTATTTTCTTGTATTATTGAATTGGTGAAATGTCTTAGTAGAGAAACTTTTTTCACTATGTTAATAAGAAAGCTGGTCTTAGTGTGGTTTTATAATTTGCTTCATGCCATTTACTAGAAAAATAACTCTAAGGCTGTGAGGAGGTTTAGTCTAAAGCTAGACAGGCCCCTTTGTCTGGGAAAAGGGGCTTAAAATTTCTGTAGGGTTACCAGGTATGGCCTTAGCAGTCTCCTATGACCCGTTAATTGTGCCCTCACATGTTCTACACTTAAGATAAGCTCTAGTTTTTCTGGCTCTAAAGCTTATAAAGTCTCTACAGAACAAGAGGTCTGCTTCTGAATAATGATATGAACCATTAAAGAAAAACAGAAAGGAGCAGCCTCAAAGAAAATCAAATCCTCAGTTACCCCATAGACTCTAGCCATAAATCCAGTTTCAGAATTAGTGTCTAAAAAAGTGAAAGTGTTAATATGTGAATAAGTCTTTCAACTGCTAGTCATAACTACAGAATGAAAGGTATATGAAACATATGGTTTTGTGTTATCAAGAAAAATTCACATAATCATTTAAAAAATTCTCACAAAACTGTGGTCTCTCAGGATCAGAGTTGCATAGTTGCTTCACTTGAGTGGAATGTAATTCTTTTTTGCCCAAAAATGTGACTTGGGTATGTACCAGTCAACACACATTCCTAGGGGCAGGGCAGGTATCTCAGTTTTTGGAAATATCACTGATTTAAAGCTATGCATAAATCCTCTACATTGTATTCCTTATTACTAGCAAAGTGATATTACTGCCTTTGTTTGCACTGCTGTCAATTTAAGAGCAACTGTGTAAGGAAACAGGTTTTAACAAGATCAGTTTATAAGATTAAGTTTAATAATTTCCCATGGGTAAAATGGCAAATGCTACACTTTGGATTTCTTCATGACCCTCATGACTTTATCCCTAGTACAAAGCCCTTGATTTACATAGTTATCAGTACCTTTAATTTCTTGTACAGGGCACATTTACTGTGAGAAATCACATTAGCTTTATCTGTTAGTCTGAATACTTATATCTGATCTCCATTATGGAATCAAGAATTGCTGGTTTGCAATCTCCTCTGGCCAAATTATATTCCTACTTTTTATCTTTCCAACTCCCTTGGGAACTCATCTAGCAAGGTGTCTTTTACTTACAGATTCTCAATTATATTCCTAAAGATTTTGTTTGCATTTTCATCCAATTCTAAAATAACTGAAGGTAGAATTATAAAAAATACTATTGAAATTATTTAGTTAGCAAAAAATAACTAAATGATGTAATAACTGATAGAAATATCTTAGCCTACTATGGAATATGTCCAAAGTAGTTGTGAAGTTGTTATGGAATTATCTTTTTATGGGGCTATAAAAGTATTTTTTCTTCATACTACAAAATAAGAGATAGCTAATGTAGTTGGAAAACATTTAAAAAAGAACAATAAAAGAAATATTAGTAAAAACCAAATATAAATCCATCATTCTAAAAAGTGTTGATATTTTGATTTATGTTCTTTCATGTGAAAGTGATGTGTATTTGTATGCTGTCCTGTATATTGCTTAGTAATGTTTATTAAAGCAAGAATTGAAGAGTTGGATAGAATAATTTTATTGCAATATGGAAAGATATGAATTAGTTTGAGATTTTTTTCTATTAGACACTAGTTCACAGTTTCTATGCAAACAATTGCCAAAATATGAAAATCAGTAAAAGTAGTTTCACATTACTTTCATAATGACATTGCATTATGTAAAAATCAGTAATCCTGATATAATACAAAACTGATAGAATTAGAATCTGGCATTAATGGGTAATATTTCATTCAATCCAAACTATGATTTTCTGAACAAGAGGCATGTGTGGAAGGGTGCATTAGACCCTAATTCCAGGTTCTCATTCTTTGGTGATTGCCTTTATAATCTTAGGCATTTCAAAATCTTCCAGAATAAATTGATAAAAATAATTTTCCTTCTCAAACTAGAGTCATGATATGGACATGCTGATATAGTGCTAAAAACCATGAAAACCCTCCCAAAGAAAAGTATAATGTAAAATTTACTACTAAGTGGCAAATGACAGGTTTTGACAGATTATTTGCATGTATTGGAATAAAGACTGAAAACGAGACATTTAAAATTTCAAGTAATATTTGATAAGGAATACTTTTAAAATTGTAGAGGGAACATTTTGCATAGAGATAGGGATCAAAATTAGAAACACAGGACAGGACTTCTAAAGATTGACTTTTTTAAAATTATCATTTCATTTTGTATTTCCAGGCTCTACAGGAAGGCCTGGAACTTAGAAGGTACTCAGTATATACTTGTTGGTTATTGACTGAGTAATCTGTACCTGAAAATAAACAAACCCCCCCTCAAAAAAAAAAAAAAAACACAACAAAAAACCCTGGTATATGTTCAGAGGATTTCTTTTTGTTGATTCCTTAGTACTTTGTGCATGTGTGTGTGGGTGGGTGGGGGGGTTTCGTATTTGATAGCACAGATTGACATAAATCATACTATGTTTTGAAGAGAAATTATTGCAGCACAGACTATACAGACTGTATTGGGGAGGAAAACAGTATATAATGCAGATGATGAGTTTAATTTGTGATTTTAAAAAAATAATTAGCTCTGTGACCTTGAAAAATATGAATGGAACACTTCTTCTTTCTTAATATAACCTTAGGCTCAAATGATAGAATCTTTTTTTTTTTTTTTTTTTTTTTTTTTGAGACTAGGTCTCGCTATTTTTGCCCGTGGAACTGCAGGTTCTCATTGCCCGGGGTACCCCAGACTCAAGCAATCCCCAGCCTCAGCTTCCCAGGTAGCTGGGATTACAGGAGCGTGCCACCACATCCAAATATTTTTTCTGGAACTAAGTCTCGCTACGAGCCCCAGGCGGGACTCGAACCGCGATCCCTAGCCCCAGCCGCTTCATAGGCTGAAGGTTACAAGCACGAGCCACCATGCTTGGCCTAGATTTTTTTTTTTTAAGAGACCAGATCTCGCTGTGTTGCCTAGGGTTGTCTTGAACCAGTGGACTCAAGTGATCTCCAGCCTTAGCCAACCAGGTAATTGGGATTACAGGTGTGTGCCACCTCTCCTGGCTGACAGAATAGATATTAAGGCTCTCAAATATAGCAAACACAAATTAGGACAGATTTTATATGCCTGACATCTGTTTCTACTTTTATTACAAATTTTCTATGTATATCTGTGCATTTGCTTGTGTATTATCAAATTTCCTTAAATCTGTAAGTTCAAAATAATTCATATAATTGAAAAAATTATCCCCTCCCCCAAACACCCCAATCATTACATTGAATTGACCTATTATGCAAAATACAGGCTTGCAAAATGTTTTTCCTGTATTTTCCCTCCTACACTCTCTATTATGTATAGTACTATTTATGTTGTTGGTAAAGGATTCAGCATTAAGACATTGGCCACAGACAGTTTCTCCCTTGTCTGTGTTTTCCAGTGTGCCTCCTTTACAGCTGTATCTCACAGGCTACAAGTATTGACTGTAACATCAAAACTAGAATTAGGAAATTCTTCATGAAGGAATAAAAAAAGATGAAAGAGAACATGGTAAAACTATGCGCACTTTGTGGTGCAGCCACCTTGCTGTGAATCTATACTGTACTGGCTCTACTCTATGCGTGTGTTCTCTGATAGAAAAAAGAAGGGAGGGTTAATCCTGAAATCTCTAGAAAAACTTGTGCATGACTAAGGTGTTCTGTAGGAAACAGTTCTTAGGACAGACCTAGAGGCTGGTAACTCCAGACCATCCAGAAGATAAAATCTGTGAACAACTTAATATGGTGAGTGTGAAGTACAGGATTATACTTAATATCAAGGAAGTTAACGCTATGCTCATAGTCTAGGGCAGGAGAGAACATAAAAGTCACAGAAAAAAGCTTATATTCCAACTCTAGTTTTCTAACTTCTCTACATGTGATGCGAGGAGATAGGAAGAGCTGCAGAACTGCATCTGTTCAGTGTTTATGACAAAACTGCCAAGTCTACATAAAAACAAATCTGTTGCTGAACAATTATGCTGAAATTGGGGATTTTAGTACCCACAAGGGTTATGTAAAATGGGGGAAGCCAGTTTTAAACAGCAAGGGAATCTACCTGTTTCCAATCCTTTCTCTTTGAACTCCAAAAAAATCAATATTATCGCTGGCCCAATGGTGACCTTTATTGGAGTGTAAGGTTGAACACCAAACATCTGTTCTGGCATAAATTCTTCTATGTCCATAGACAATGATGTCTCTCATGCAAAATGCATTTAATAGCCAATTTAGCAACCTGCCACTGCTGTTATTATTCTGTTTGCTTTAAAAAATGTATTACTGTGCCATTGTCATTAGACATAGGATGGTCCAGTTTAGGGAAACAGATTTTTATTAACTTTGACATTTCTTTCAGAAAAGTAAATAAGTTTAGAGAAAGTGTTTTTAGTGTAAAATAACCACATTTCTCTTTACCTTATAGAGTTCTTCAAACACAAATAAATGTGAAATAAGACCAAGAGATTTGAAAGGCCTAAACAGGCAGAATCCTTAACTTTTTCCATTTTGTTTTTTTTTACAGCACCCAGTTAATTACCAGGATATAGTAAATGGATAACTAACATGTAAAAACTGTTATGTGTATTAAGACAGTGAAGCATGAATATAGAAAAAAGCTTTTGCATTATACATGGTGTATGAATATACACACATGTGCACTGTATACACATGTGCATATAGAATGCTTAGGTACATATAAAACTAATTATTTTTACATGCATGCATGTACCCACATCTGTGTAAGTACATATAAAAGCTTATATTTTATACACATTCTTTCAACATCTGGAACATTCCAAGAGGGAAGAAGACGCATCTTTGAGGCATGAAAACTAAAGTTAAGTAGAACAACTTTAAAGATCTTGAGATAGGTTTTTAGAGTGAGTCTTTATGTACTGTGGTGAGAATTTTGAACATAGGACATGATCTCTGAAAACTGTCTTTTTACACAAATATACTTGCCAAGATTACTTAATGCTATGGAATTTATTCCCTCCTGAGTGTTCCAATTGCAGAAAGAGTAGAGCCAGAGAAAAACTTCTGGTTTCTTTTTTTGAATGGGAAAGCCCAGTAGGGTCATTTTATGTGGGATATTGCCAGCATCCTCTGGGGGACTGAGACACCCCCTATTGTAACATTCTTTATCTCCAAGCTAGTAGAAAGTGCTATTGCTTTGTGGTCATTTTCTTTGAAGGATTTAAGAAGGAATCAATTACTCAAACTAGTTTATTCTACAGATAACTAAGGTCCACAGAAGCAAGAGGACATGCCCAAGAGTTCACAGTAAGTAAATGTTCCTAGTACATCGGAATAACAAGTATACTCAGACCCAGTACTAGTCCCATTGTCTTGTTCTTAGGCTGTTTGCCAACAGAACAGAAAACAATTACAGACTATTGATTGAGGAGCAAGGGTAGGAAGTTGTCATTAGCAAATCTCCACTCTGGCCATCACCTGCTCCCCGGGATCAAAACAGTGAAATAAGCTATTCATAAGGACATCAAGGACGAGTGCTCCTTTGTTTTCAGAACCAGCTGTGGAATATCAGCTCAACAGAGGCCTGGAGCAGCTGCCCATGCAGCAGCAGGAGACAGGGGCATTAGTGGTAGAAGAGGAGTAAGCCAGGAAGGCCCCAGGGATCCCGCTGCGCCACCTCTGGACAAACCAGGAAGTATTTTTGCGTGCGTGCAAAGGATTGAGACACCCACCTTTGGAACAGAAAGTGAGCCACGCACAGCAGGCCCCAGATGGGTGCAAGGACTGCAAACCTCTGGCTGGCTGGCTTGTTGGGAGGCTGCAAACTGGCAAGTGAATGGTCGTAGCTAAGAGCATTTTCTTGGCCCTATCAGAAAGTACACATGGTAGAGCTGGCTCTGCTGTCTTAGCAAACCTTGACAGAGCAAAGTCCGGGATAAACAGGGCTCACAGCTTCCGTCTCCAGATCTGACTCCCTGCGCCCTCCTTTAGCCCGCATTTCCCATGCAACTGCCACTCAGCTCTGCAGCCCCAGCCGCCCTCTCTCCCCCAAGCCATCTGTCGCCCTGGTCACCACTCCCACAGCTGGAGAACCACACTTACCATCTCTTGCCTGAGGAGGTGAAGCTTGGTTTCCAGCCTCTCCAGGGCACTGGAGTGGCTACGTCGTGGAGAGCCAGAGGTTGGGGAAGACGAAGAGGAGGATGATAGGGAGGGAGGAAAACTGCAGCTGCTGCTGCTACTACTGCAGGCGCCACCGCTGCCGCTGCTCCCCCCGCAGGGCTCCCTGTCTCTTTCCAGGGGAACCGGCTCCTCCCCACGGAGCGAGCGCAATAGGCTGTCTGGTACTTTGCGTCCCAGCTTTAGCTCGATGTCTCTGAGGTCCGGCAACTGGCCGTCTTCCATGACTTTTTAAAGAACGGTGATATTGGTAATGAAGCCCAGTAGATGTTAGGCAGCCCCCCGGCCTCCAAGGCGGTGGATATCAGCGGATCCCTCCAGGCGCCAGGTCTCTATCCTCCTCGGTGGCTTGAGTGCACAGTTCCCTCCATAACCGCCTGCCCGGTCTCAGCCCTGAAATCCAGCAGGACGCTGCGGGTCGCAGCCGCAGTTCCCTGGACGCTGCGACTCTGCCGACACTAAGATTATAGAGATTGTTTCTTCCTCTTCCTTTTGGCCACCCACTGCAATGTTAATTGATACTGCGGAGGAGATGAGGGGAAGCAATTACTTCAGGCCAAAAGAAAAGAGGGAAATAAAAGTCTGTTCGAGAGGTATGTGGAGAAATTCACATCGTAAACTGCCCCTTCACATCCCTGCGCCATCCACTGCTGCCCATCTGGTACCATGAGACACAAAATAACGATGTGGCCACACTCCAGGGTCCTTTCATTTTCCAGCCATATGTCTCCAACCTTTTGGAATATCCTGGATTGTCAAAATAGTCTCTGGTCACTGAAAGCGAAGGTCTGCCGTGCGCATGGACGCATGAAAAAAGAGATAGCTAGTTTACCAGTTTAACTGCTTCTTCAATGCAGCAGAAATACCCTTCTTCCCATTTAAGCAGTTTGATCCAAGTCATTGTGTTCCTCTGAGCCTCAGAAACTTTAAACTCCGCTGGCAGGTGGACCAAATCAGGGCCAACCCTTGTACCGTATATCTCAGGCAAGAGGAGCAACAGGAAATACCCCAGTCTTGCCGCCGGTAGTAATTTCTGCTTCCTCCCTTAGCAGACGGTGTCTAATAGGGGTATTAGATTTAACAGCTTTCCATGAGAATTCGCCTGGTAGCTACATCCTTTAAAGTAGCAAAAATTATAGGCAGAAGACTGACTTAGTCAATCCCCACTCCCGCCATCTTCCTATAACGTGACAAAATCTAGTTTTAGAACCGTTTCCCAATAATTTTATACAAATGGAAAGAATGAAATTGTTTCCCTAATAGTTCAATGAGAATATACAACCAACATTACTTGTTTTATACAATGTTGCAGTATGTCACTGAAAGCAGAAATGAAGAATAATTTACATAACCACTTACAGTTTGCTTAAAAAAAGTTTGTGAGATACTTTTACTTTAGTTAGGGAGAAAAACTGAGTGAGACTAATTAATGTAAAAGGTGTTCCTTAATGATTTCGCTTTATTTTTCAACTATTTAGAAGAAACTCAAAATGTGCAATCTCTATGAGGTGTTTCTGCAAACTAAGTGTCTGTACGCTACATGATTATAGATTTGACTCAATGTTGAGTTTATGCTAATAATCTTTGAGAAGATGATACTATTTTCAATCTAATAAATTAATTTTGTGGCTCCACTGGAAGAGTTGGCCCTTCTATTTCTAAAAAATAAAGAAAATTGTGTTCGTTGTCCTCTTAGAGTTCCATTTCATTCAGTTAGGTTTTGTAATTGTAAGTAATTGTACATAGAGAGTAATTGTACATAGAGAGTTCTCAGAGTTGATTTTTAGTGTGCCTCACTTGGACAACATAAGAATAGGAAACCGACCTGTTGCATGGAATATTCCATGGCAGGGTTAAACTTGTTGAAGTTCTCTTGTCAATATGCCTGAAATCTGTATGTTATTTCTCATTCTTAAAAAGAAATGAAGAAAATAATTGCAGATTAATTTTTACAATTTTAAAGTCCATTTTTAAAGTTGGAATAAACATTTCTGAAATCAAAGGAGAACTAGAGTATATTTCAACTCACTGATAAAACAGCTTGCTTTGTCCTAAATTTGGAAAACCACAAGCTCATTGGGTAAGAATTGAACTGTGACATGTAATTATGGAAGACTAGCATTTCAGTCAAGAACAATTTTCTGTCATGAAATCCTTACCAAGTTCAGCATTGACCTGGCAGAAAAGAATAGTTAAATATCTGCATGAAAACTGGTTGATTAAAAAAGCTTATTGTCAGATGTTCATTGGTGCAACTGTACAAAAATGGAATACCTCCTCTTCTGTGAGTCACAGTAAAATTGCTACTTGATATTGAAGATAATAACTCAAAAATAGAAAACATTTTTGAGTTTTAAATGTCTGCGGGGAAAACTCCTCTGAAAGTAAAATAACATGACTTACATGTAAAGTAGTACTTTGTGTCAGTGCAATATAAAACACATGCAAACTTTTGAAGAAAAGTTAGCTCCTTCTTTACCTTCTCTCTTAGGAGTATTTTTTCTGTTCCTACCTTTCTTATTTACCCTTATCCATATTTTCTTTCTTAAGTAATAGTATCTGCCAACATTAACCTAAACTCAAGGTGTTTCTACATAGTTAACATATTGGAAAATAAAATATGTGAGATATACATACTTTGTATTGTGAAATAATATTTTGAACCTGGACTACTTTATGATATGCTTCCTTTCTGATTTTTCTGATATGTATGAGCTGGATTTGTTTTTCTTTTCAAAGTCAAACACATAAGGAATCTCAGGATGGTAGTATCAAACCATGGAAAACCTTATGAAACTGAGTTCTTCCCCAGTTGAATTATGTTCACAAAGGAAGAATGGTGGCTAAATTAGATAGGAACATTGTTGGACTCTGATGATAGGTTTTGAAAGAATGTCTCAGTGGCAAAAACAGAGGAATGCCACCCATGCTTCACACACTTCTAGAACATTTCCTTGTATGAGACACAGCCTTTATAGGAAAAGTAGACTCAACAAGACAGTGTATGGCATGAGTAATGCCACTCCTTAACCTACCACTGGCATCATGGTTAAAAGAATAAAGGCCTTCCACCTTTTCTCTGGCACTGACTGAAAGTTTACAGCATTCTCATCTCTTGCTGGCACAGGTTCAAGGACAAGGTCAAGACTTTTTAACCTGAGATTCCACTCTCCACAGTGGAGAATAACATCAAACAGTTAATAATCTCAAATTATCCTTAAGAATTTTAGAAAGTAACTATGTAAAGATGTTGGATTTTTGAATATTTTAAAATGTGCTTAGTAGTTGTTGTGATTTTATATATATATATATATATTATATTTGTTGTTGTTGTTGATATAAAGCTGATTTCCCTAGTTTAGGTAAAGCTGGAAAAAAAAATTTTAGGGTATCAAGAGCCTGCCCTCACTCCGGATATCAAATACGCTTAACAAGGAAGAGGTCATAACAAAGCTAAAGCATGTTGATCCTATCCATTATGTATCTAACTAAAACTATGAGGATTTTACCCTGCCTATTTATAGAGTATTTATTTCAGCTATGATTTTATAGCTTAGTTGGGTCTGTTTTACTAAATCAAATAATCCAGTTCATTACCAACTTGAGCAACTTATACGTGTGTGCCGTGTGTGCATATTGCTCAATCTATCACCATCTATTGATCTATGTCTGATTGTCTCTCCCTAAGGAACACAGACCCTCTAAATAGTAAAGACCCTTTAAATAGTACTCATCAGTATCTAATTAAAATTTTATAATCAAAGCTAAACACTTCCTTGGGAAACTTACTAGAATACTAAAAAGTAGGTCACCAGCATCTAAGTCTTCCTTATCCCCTTCTCACAATCCCTGTCAAATCTCTTCGCCTTCATTATTTCTAATAGTCCTTTATTTGCTTTTCCTGCTTGCCTGAGTCCTGAATTCCTACTGAAAGGTGCAATGAGGGGCTCAGAAAAGAGCTCTGTTCAAGGAACTTCACCTCAGTCTGTTCCTCTGTAGTCACCTCAGTTGGGCTCACAGAGGCATTTATAGGTTATTTCAGTTGTATTCTGGTAAATTTTACATCAGGTCTTCTTAAAATATAAAAATAGCTGAAGTAAAGCATTTGAAAATTTTCATAGCATAATGTTACCAGTACCCATATTTCAAACTACTGACATAAGTTGGGGAAAGATGGGAGATAGGCCAGTAATGTAATATTTCCACTAGGTAGATGTACTAGGAAAAAAAAATAGCCATAAGCATAAATCATAGTAAAATGTAAACAAATAATTAGGAAGTGATGGATTTTTTATTATCATCTTGGTTTTAACATAACTTAACTAAAGTGTATATATAGTTATTTTAGAAATGACTATCTTTAGCAATTGGCCTGTGAAAGTCCTGGGAATTTAACAATTGACTCCTGCAAACCACTGTAGACTCCCTCTAACACCTCTGTTTTATAAAGTATTGGGAAGGGGGGTCATCATTAGTTTTCCTTTAAAAAGGAAATAAAAATTCAAAGGTGAGAAAGTAGCGCAGTTTTATGCCTAGGGTCTAAGTTATGATTATAAAAGTAAGTCCCAAACTCAAAAGCTGAAAGTTTAGGGAATTCAACAAACTCTTTCTTTTCTAGGACTCCCATAATGAAATACCATAAACAGTGACTTAAAACAACAAATTTATTGTCTGGTATTTGTGGAAACTAGAAATCTAAACTCAAGGCATTGACAGGGCTGTATTCCCTCTGAAGCTCTGAAGGAAGGATCCTTACTGCTTCTTCAGCTTCAGGCAGCTCCAGGCACTCAGTCCTTGTGTGCAAAACTCTAATCTCTGGTGCAAGCTTAAAATGGCTGCCTTTCCTCCTTCTCTGTGTCTAAATATCTCTCCTTTATATAAAACTGTCGTACTGGAGGAAGTGCTCACCCTTGTTTTACATGTTAGCAAATTGAAACTACAATAGCCCCATTCCCAACTAAAGTCACCTCTGACCTACTGCTGGCATTAGGACTCCAACATACCATTCTGTGTTCCCAGAACACTGGATTGATATTTGGTTTGGAAATTTCGTTTTAGTTGATACTGTTTTATACTTGGCAGTCAGATAGCTTTGAAGACTTAAAGCCACAGGGAAAAACAGATAACATTTTTTTTCTAATCAGGAAATATGTACTGAAAATGCCAGATTAGTTTATTTCTTTTTTTAAATAATCACCTATGAGTTATATTTTTGTTTGTGTATATATATATATATATATATATATATATTTTTTTTTTTTTTTAAAGTATGCCTTTATAGGCTGGAAATTTTGAACACAGAGACACCCTTATCCTGCATTCCAGGGCTATGGTCATGGACATAATTCACATAATCCACCCAACCAGTTCTGATATCTTTCACCCAACACCATGATGGTTTCTAAAGTTGAATTTGAGGTAGGCACTACCATTTAAAGGTATAAACATTAAAATAGATATAAAAAATCTAAAGAATCTCCCCATTTCTATGTCCCAGTTTAAGGGGTATTCTTATGAATTTGATTTCAAAAGCCTTGACGTATTTCATTTGAAGTATTGATTTTATGTGAAGTGGAAGCTAAGCGTACATATGAAGGTTGAAACTTTGAGGGTAGAAAAAAGCAGTGGTGAACACTCACAGGATGGTGTCTAAGAAGTTTTAGAGAAAACTATTATTTTCCACAAGAATTTACATGTGGTCCATGCCAAGGAATTGCCACCCAAATGTCATAATTTCATGATCAATGCCCATTTCTGGAAACATCTTAAAGAATATTTCAATTCCTATTCATGTTTTAGACTTCTGGCTGCTGTTTATCCTTAGTGTTACAGACTCACTAGGAAAAGAAGGTTGCCTTTCTGAAATTTTGGGAGAAAAAGAATGAGGAGAAAAGTTTTTAAGGCTTTTTAATTAAAAAAGTAAATAAGATTTTATGTAAACATGTTCCAGAATTAGTTAGCAATATTATCAGTTAAAAATCCCAAATTGCCCATATTATAATTGATGTTAGCCTTATGATTTAATAGCATTACCCTGAAGTTGAAAGTTAGCCCTACATTATTAACTAGCCTACCATGTGTCAGGTGTGTGATGATGTGATTTTTTTTTAGAACTGTGATTTAATGAGAACACTTCTGATTATATTAAGACATTTTGAATATATGTACCATATATAAAAGATAAATACTGTAATCATGTCCATAAAATATTAAGGCAGATAGTTAGTGATTATTATATCCATTTGATGACTCAGCAAGAATCCTTTTTAGATGTAGAATAGCACTTTTAAATTCAAAACAGCTCAAGTAAGTGATAATGTGGTGGAGCTGAAAGGCATTGGCTATGAGGGGAGCTGTGGTGTACTGAACATTACTTTTATGACTGATCTCAGAAGTTTCATATTGTTTTAATCTTTATAACAACCCAGAAAAACAAATGCTATTAACCCTGCTCTTATAAAGAGTAATTTGATACTCAAGAGATGAAATCACTCACCTAACATTATACTAGCATTAAGAGGGAAAACTGGAATTTACTCCAAGTTACTACCTATTCATGTTGTTTCCATTGCCTACAGATGGCATTAGTCCTCTCTCAGATCTAAGGGATTCCACTGCTGAACCCATATTTTTAAAAAGCTACATTATCACTTTTGATGTTTTTGGGAATTCATATTCCAGATGAGGTAGAGACTTAAAAAATTAAAATGTATTTTAAAAAGAAAAATAAAAGCTGAGGTACTCTTGGAAGACATTTATAATAAATCATGAAGGAATAGTAGTTTGTTCTATAATGCTGTTTCCATTCTCTACCTTTAATTTCATATGAATAATGATTTCTTCTTTCAGTTTGAGGCCAGTATTTGTCTGAACTTGGCATTGGAAGCCTAGATCTGACTAAATATGAGAATTCTTTAGTTTAAAGGTTATGGCCCTAAAAAGAAATAATGGTGGGGAGGAGCCAAACAATCATAAAAGAATGCTGCATGAAAACTTGTGCAATATCAGAACAGAGCATAAGGGTTTATGACCTTTTGACCAGAGAGACAAATGCCAAGGGCATGCAAATTCGGGAGGGGGGATGGGGTCCAGAAAGCTCAAGGCATGTGGTCATTCCAGGAGATAAAAGGCAGCTGAGAGAGCAATTGCTCAATCTCTTTTCTTGATCATCCTATACTCAACCCATGTGCTGCAGCTGATTTTACTCACCCTAAACTTCATAATAACTTGTGGCTTCGATAGTCAAAAGCTTCAACATTTGTTTTAAGAACATAGCTAAGTTCCTTTTAAATTTCATTACGTTCTACCAGAAGCACTTTTTGGGTGGAGTTTGTGAGTCCATGCTAGCTAGCTCTTGACCTTGGGGTGTCAGGAGGTAGGGGCTTGGGGGGGTGATGTCAACTGAAAAAATGTAATCATAAACATCTGAGGATCCTATCACATTACTGATTAGCAGGTTCTTACAACCTATGAAAAAAAAATAATGCAAAGTCTTTATCTGTTTACTAAATTGCATCAAATTCCAAAATATCTGAGTTGTGATTGCATCTGTCCTGTAAATTTGTAACATTTTTAGAGACCAGCAAATGAGTTTCAAAATCAGCTATACCCTTATTTTCAATAATATGCTGTAGGAATTTACCTCTAAAAAGATAACCAGCAATATAGGGAGAGATTTATTTATAATTAAGCCCAATTAAAAAAACCCCAAAAAACAAAAAAATCCAAAAGCTATATAAATGTCTGACAATAAGGATTTAATTAACTAAACTATGTATATATATCATAACCTAGATAACTCTGAAACCACTGAAAGGCAATACTGAATGACATGAAGTGACATACTGACTGAAAAAAAGAACATGCTAATAATGCAGGTATCAGCAACATGTTCAAATATAAATATATAGACATATATGTAAATACATGTGTATATAATAGTTATCTAAAGTCACAGAATATAGAAAATATTTATGTGTATATATCAAATAAGAAGCTACCACTATATACTAACATTTTATCTCAAATCTTTCTGATTTCTGTTTTTATTGACTGATTATTTGTAAAAATAATCCAGAACTTGTTTTTAAATGTTATGCATAGTGTTTGTAAGAAGTACTTTTCAATCCTACAAATAGTGCAATATTTTTTAAAGGGCATCCTGGGTGTTTTAACAAATAAAAATGTCATTTACTGGGAGCTCAATTATAGGGAATTTTCTAAATAGGCTTTGCTACTACTATACAAAAAATCAAACTATAAAAATGCCAAGCTGCTATCATTCTCTGGCCACGTCATAAATTTATGTTCCTTGTCTCCTATGTTGAAATCTTCTGCTTACTCTGGCACATTGTATGATTTTAGAATAATTGTATTAAGGAGAACAAAGCTAATTCTAGAAATTAGGAGAGATTATTACCTGATGAACAGTATAACTAAATAGAATAAAATAGAAAAGAGCTGAGAATACCTGTGACTTTTAAAAAATAATGATGCTCTGTATTTTTAATAAATGATCTAGCAAAATGATCTTCTCTATAACAATACCACTGGATTTTTTTTTAGAAGTTAACCTTTCAATTTCAAGTAGGTTAACTAGAAAGACATTCAGTCCATGAATACCTGAGACCCTTTAAGCTGGCTTGTGTTAGGCCATATTGACCTAGGCAAATAACCAGGTCAGGAGAATCAAAATACAAGATTATATTAGGGAAAGGACCTAAATGAAAATGAATGTAGTTACTGTTTGGGAACCTGGTGAGGAAAGGTGGACGGGTACCTTTGTCAAAGGACATGTGTGCGTGAGAGGCGGAAAGGATTGAGATGTGATATGTCATCAAATGTAGCAGAATTTTCCCCGTGACCAGTCTTCATTGTGACTATCTTATACAATAGAAGTTTGCACAAGCCTCTAGTCATTAAGTGTGTAAATCTCAATTTGTATGGATTCTAAATGAAGGATTTCTCAATTCACAAGTAAGCTTCATTATTGAGGTCTAATTCAGTGAATGTACTTCATTTATTAATATTCATTTCCAAGAATAATGTGAACAACCTAAAGTTGAATTATTCTTATGTGAGAACTGTAATGAACTCTAACAGAAGACCACAGTTTATTCATTTTTTTCAGCTCATTCATAGGATCAACTCCAGACAGATTCCTCAGGCATTTGGGCTAGAGAGTCATTAAAAGAATGGTTTAGTTGATATATAACCTGGCATAACATTAGTCTGAATTATGTATGAATAGGGATTATTAAAAAAAAAAAGAATTTGCTAGTTTGCTGGAATGTAACCTCTGTTTTACAGAACCTAAGTTTCCTGGTGTAATATAATATCTTTGCTTTGAATTATAGCACCATTCCTAATTACGTAAGTGTGCTTTGTTTAAAATTGTCTATAAAAACCAAACCATATTTGACTAAGAAGGCTTATGTGAACATTATTTAAACAAGCATCTATCAAAACTATAGAAATACAAAATAAAAAGACAAGAAAATATTAGATGATATCATATTTCACTCTGTCTTTTTGTCATTCTTCTATACTCAACATCCAGTCTCCTTCCCTATTATCTCTAAGTTTTTCAGGGAGTTTTGCATTAATATTTGTTTCCAGTACTATTCAAAATTTATCTTATTTTGTTCAGGTTCAATTTCATTGACGAAGGAAAAGCATATAGTTATTTCAAATTTCAAGAATTAAGGAATCTTTTCTCTGTTTCTTTTAGTCATAGCTCTTTTCTACTTTCTCCAGTCACTTACCATTTTTCTCCTTTTTTCTTCCTTTTGTTTTCATTACTTTTTACATAACTTTACTGTTATCTCCTCTCTCTGGCTCCCGTTTCTCTCTTTCACAGATCGATATTTTAGACTAGAACTCAGTGATGTTTTCATGTTGATTAAAGTGTATTTAACATTCTCCTTTAATAATGTTAGTATGTATATTTTTATTTACATCATATTTTCACAACTCTAGAGGTAATTTGCCCTCTTGTGCCCATGTTACAATTTGTAGCTTACGTAACTTCAGCAATTTTTTCATGGTCTCAAAGCTCAAATCTGTGTTTTATTTCCATCTTCTCTTTGATTTGAGTTTATGAATTTAATAATTATCAAGTGGCTTTCTCCACCTTTCAAACAACATCCCCTGTGATCAGATTCCTGCATGGCTCTAGAACCCTCTATATCTACTGGTACTCAGGGCACTGTATCTTCTTGTTTCCCAGCACCATGTTTCCCCTTTTGCATTGATTCAGTGTCCCTGTTGTTACGTTTACTGAAGCTTGTAGAACCAATTAATTTAATGAGTAGGGAGATTTTGTTTTGTTTTTATAGCTACAAAAATAGAGATACTTGGCTGTCAGAAGTAAGCTCAGCAATTCTTAGATTTGCTTTTTTACAGAAAACAAAGCCTATGTTCTCTACTGTTTTGTTACATTCTGTCCTTTAGAAATTGCATATTGAAGAATAGCATTCCTTCCTAAGACTCAGATGCAGTATGTCGATCCAGACCTATATAGACCAGGCAACCATTTATACCTCTGCTTCTGATTGCTGATTTACAACTTATATAAATAAGACAACTTTCCAAGAATTCATTTGGTAATTTTCCAGAATTCTAACAAACACCATCCTATTTTATCTGCAAAATAGGGTAACTATAGCAAGAATTAATTTTCCCATATTTTTTTAAAATTTTAAAAAGCATATATTCAGCGATGTGAAAAGATAATGAAAATAACAATTCATGTCATAAGTTCTTCTCCATGCTCTGCACAGAATTAGAGATTTTGCTATTTTATCTCTATTATGAACTTTCTGCTACTCCATGCTATAAATCATCATGGTGTCCAAAATTAATCATTTCCTTAAACAACTAATTTTCAATTTCCTGACTTGAATTTGAGTTACAATAATTTGTGAGCTCAGTTTTTCTCTCTAACTCTTACTCTCTCTTTCTCTCCCTATCTAGAAATTTGGGAATATTACATCTTTGTCTCCTTTACATTCAGTTAACCATAAAACCCTACAGATTTTTTTCCAAGATATTTTTCATGTTTTGTTTCCCTATTACAGTTCTGGCTCATTACCTACTTCCTTGATCACATATGGAGCTAAAATAATTTCCCTTTTTTAGTGTTTCCCTTGAATGTTATATCTAACTATTTATTAAAAATTATTTTAATCCTTCTTAAGACCCTGTAATGGATCTATTTTCTGTAACCCCAATTATAAGTTATTTATCCCCATTTTCACAGTATGACCACCACAATTTAAAAAATACCTTATCTATTCAATATTATTCCATTGCCATCAGAGTACATTTCTTATTCTTGGAAGTGTGGCTTCCACTTCGTTTCAAACACATAGCATACTCACACACTGCTAATCTCAAGGACTCTCCTTCTTGGTTATGAATGTCCTTCTAAACTAGAATTCCTTACTTTTTCTTTTTATGTCTATTTTTCAGTATCCAAATTTATGCCTCCCTCTTTTTCAATGCTCCCTTCTCTTCTACTTTCCATTCTTCATTGACTATAGCAATAATCTGCTCTGGGACAAGTGTCATGTTAGAACAAAAATGGGATAAAACATGAAAAAGAGATACTTCTTATTCTTTAGGAACTCACAGTCAAGTGAATCCAATGTGCCTGAAATATAAAATAACCTCTTAGAATGGAGCCCTGCAGTGGTTCCATTATGTGAATTCATATTTCATTAACAATGTGCATTGCTCTTGTAATCAGGAGAAAAATCAGCAGTATGTCCATTATGCAAAACAAAGCATCTGGCTTTAAAAACATAAGAAATATCATGTAAAACTCTTGATCAGGAGACTTAGAATTAGATGGGAAGGCAGGTTATATTGTAAAAAATTGAAAATATATATATTTATGATATATATGATAATTCACAAAAATGTGGCCGAGATGAAAAAATAATCAGAGGAGAAAGTTAGAAGTTAGGAAATTTAGGGAACATCTTACAGAACAACAAGACTTTAGTTGGCCTTAAAAGCTAATGTCAAATAATAGCAATTGGATGGGAATAAGTTGCTTCTTGCCATTTGATTCTATGTTGACTTCTAGTGTATTCTAGTTATTTTGTTTGTGAATTCTGTCTTTTCAACTTCCTGGTAGCCTCCCAGTGTTTATAGGTATGCATGTATGCACATGGTTGTTTCATTTCCTCCAGCCTCTAGACCTAGGCAATAAAAAATTGTGTATAAGCATTAAAGTATGTTGACCATAATATAATATCATCACAAAGTTACTCATTTTTTTTATAATTCACCAAAGTTGTTTAATATTGATTTTAGAGAAGAAGCCCAATACATAAATGGATGAAGTAACATGTCAAGTATCTTTCAGGAAATGTCAGAAAAACCCTCAGTGTGACCTAAGATGAAAACATATACATTCTCAGTTACCATTTAGATTCTTCGGTGGTATCTATGAGTTAAGATTATTAGATTTTTATTTTCTCCCCTCCATTTATGCAGGAGTAAAGTTGTTTTACTTCTTTGTATTTGTTTTAGGGTGATAGTCTGAAACTACTACAAATGAATGTTTTCCTACCATGCCTCCTACCAAAGTCCTAATAATATTTTATTCTGTATTGTTTGCTTTTTCAATGCATCTATCAGTTTTCCAACATGTTTGTTGAATTTTTTATTGCCTCCAACTCCACTGCACACAGATCTAGTATTATATGACAACAATAACACTTACTATTCTTAGTAACTGTCTACCTTCATTAATTATTTCTGAGGCAGTGATGTTTCCAAAACATTATTTTCTGAACCATGCTTATGAATACACTAAAAAGGCATGAAAAGGTCTTGGCTGTGAAGAATTGAATTGGATTTAAGAATATGTGTGTTTTAATGTAGACTTCCTTGTTTTAAAAAATGATGATGTTGTTGTAAGTTGCTGAGTTCACTTTTCATCACTTAAAATATAAAACTAATAGTGCCTTTATCACAGGACTGTCTGGAGATTTAAATTGGTTTTAGCTAATAGTTTGAAATTAGCATCTTCACATCAGGCTTTTGTTTTCTATAAAAGAAGGGATGGTAGTGAAATTGGGTCATAAAAGGGCAGAAGCCACTAACCAACAGGCCACTTTTTTTTGGGGGGGGTTCCTTTTATTTTTTTTATTTTCTGGTGGGGGGGTTTCCCCTTTTATTTTATTTATTTATTTTTTATTAAATAGTTTTTTTTTTGTTTGTTTGTTTGTTTGTTTTGTTCTTTAGCTTACAACCTCTATGGTATTATTTTTCCCCTCCTCTTTCCTCCCTCTGGTGCCCCTTCCATTCTCTCAAACCCCACTCTTTGTTGCTTATTAGCTGTGCAGGTCCATTAATCTCTTTCTGATGTTAGTGTCTTTTCTCTGGGTGAGAGACTGCGTTGTTGGGTCCAGGCGAACCTTGCTGTTAGATTTTCAGTCTTAAGTTTGCGTTGGGTGGCCACGTTATATTCATTTGTGATCTGTCCATGTTTTCTTGCTGCAGGTCATCCTCTCCAATGCAATCCCATCTCCATTGCTTTGTTGCTTTTCCTTATGGCTCTGGGTCTCGCCCCCAAGCAGTGTTGGTCAAGAAGTTTCTTTGTGAGTTCAGGTTTCTGCGGGTGGTCTTTGAAGATCATCTCCTCTGCTTCAGTTTGCAGTTTTGATGTGGGGCCCTTATCCCCTCTTGGTCATCCTCTCCTCTCTCGTAATGAGGGGAGGGTGTGTTGCTCTCCTTGAATAAGTCTCTAAAATGAAGACCCGGGTCTTGGCCCCGCGAGTGTGAAAGTGCGCTTGGTGACATCGTGTCTCTAAGGTTGTTTTACTGGTCTTACATGCACTGGTTCACTTGGTTGTCCTTCTGCTGTGTCCAGCTCAGGCCTGTGGGCTGGACTTTTGTCCGGTCCCTAACCCGTTCTATGTTGGGGTTGGCAAATATTCTGATTCTTCTGAAGTTTAGTTGGAGTAAGAAGTAAGAGAGAGATGAAAGGGACACCCCCCCCACTTGCCCTTGCACTGGAAGCTCCCAGCGTGGGGGCAGACCGACTGGACCCCCGTGCGCCCTTCCATGCCCCTGGCTTCCAGGGGCTGGGGGCTACATGGCACTGCCCAGGCCAGCTGTAAGTGGCTACCCGTCAGCGGCAACAGGCCACTTTTAATATGCAGCTTCTGCCAGTCAGGTTCCCTCAGGTCTGTACCACCCAGGCATAGTTGCCAGTCAAAATGCAATTTAACAAGGGATTTTATTAACAAGGGGATTCAACAGGAGAATGAAAAGTCTTTTATGCCACAAGTGGCCAGTTATTTCACCCCAAGTACTGTTTAGTCCAAAAGTCCCAAACACATGTCCAAGATGGTGTCCCTCCAAACCTGCAGACACCATTCAGTGTCCTGTCCTTCTCCAGTGTTTTCACTTCTTCTCCAATGTTCTGAGCTGCTCCACTTCTCCAAGGCTCTTCAAATTTCTTCCATAATTGCTGATGCACAAATCAGCTTTCCAAATCTGCCACCATGCTGTGGCTCCTTGTGCTTCTTTTACCTGACCCGTCTTTGGCAGCTTGTGACCAAATCCACCAGGTATGAGCAGCCCCTGGTTACCCCCTGCCTGCCATTCTGGCATCCGATTCCACACCAGCTACTTCTCTGCCAGCCATTCTCCCACCATGACTCTTTGCCACACCAGCTCACTCTTCCAGGGGGCTTCCCCCCAGCCAGGCCATGTGGCTCTTAGTCTGTTCTCTTAGTCTACCATTCTTGTCTCTCCCTTTGCTTCCCTTCCCTTGTCCTTTTTTTTTATGTGCCCTCTGCCTTCTGGTGCTTCCCATCTTCTCTTGCATGGGTCTTTCTGTCAAACTCTGTCTGCCAGGGTATTTTGGCACCAATACAGTTTTTACTGTATCACTACTCTGTATCAGTAGCATGTAAAACCTACCCTGTCCCCCTTTGCTATTAGGATTTCTGTGAACCCTGAGTGTCACTCATTTATTGTAGTCTAATTTCTGGATGGTTAAAAGCACATGCAATGAATAAAACTTCTATACATGGACAAGGCACACATTTCAAAACTCACAGAACTGTTAACATGATATAAGGTAACAGAGTAAACACTTAAAATTAAAGGCAGCTGTCAAAGGTTCCCAGAAAACATGTCATGGACTCTGTTGTCATAGTAATCCAGCTATTGTTTGTGTTTTGTTTGCTTTTAGTCACACCAAGAACCATCTACTATGCTATGGGTTTCAGTGTTGTGTGTGCATGTGTATGTGTGTATGTGTGTGTCTGTAAACAATATAGAAATATTATATTTCTATATTTGTGAGACATTGCATCAGAGTCTGTCCCATTTCACTGCCACAAGATAGGGAAGTTGAACAAAAGATGACTAAACATGAGGATTTCTTATACTGTGTTTTATTCTCACCTTGTTTTGTCTTATGTAGAGAACATTTGGGAGGTCACATAGAGTATATGAAAACAAAAGAATAGTTTGATTCAAGAAAATGGGCATATGTTTCTTTACCCATTAGTTATTGCTTTAAATCATTAATCTTCATACTATCAGTAATTTTATTCAATGTTCTTTCTTTTATTAAAACAATGCTGATTGAATGCTAATCTAAATTGGCATAGGTAGAAAGTTGGCATCCATGTGTCTTTGCAATAAAAATGATTAATTACTAAAGAAATATGAATATATGAATAAGATAAGTCTACCATTCCATTTGCCTCTACTCAGAAAGGAAGACTTGTATAGGGAAATAATTAACTTCCAGAATTTGGATCAGAGAATATTATCCTTTTTACTCAGGGTTGGAGAATATCTCAGTAGATGTTTTTTCATCTTTAATGTGCCATAAATTTGAACTAGTGTGCAAATGCCTTGATTTCAAAACAATTAGACACACATGTAATTTCTATAGACTTAGATTTTAATTACAGTTCTGCTATGAAATTCTTTCTTTTTTTTTTTTTTTTTTTTTGAGACCAGGTCTTAAAAATTTTTGCCTGTGGAACTGGAGGTTCACGTTGCCTGGGGTATCATGGACTCAAGCAATCCCCAGCCTCAGCTTCCCAGATAGCTGAGGTTACAGGTGCGCACCACCACACCCAGTTATTTTTTGGGGACTAGGTCTCACTATTTTGGTGGAACTTGAACCAGGATCCCTGGCCCTGGCCACAGCTTCCCAGGCTGCCACCTACAGGTATGTGCCACCATGCCCAGCCTGCAATTCTTTCTTACTTATTACTATTGCCATTTGATTTTTTAGGTTCAAGGTGCTTTCATATTTTATTTCAACTAGCCTTCAAATAACTATGTAATCTCACTTAACAAAGGAGAACAGTTTATCCTAGAAAGAGAAAAAGTAATTTTCTTAAGATCTTCTAAAATCCACCTATTTCTGTTTGACTCCAATCATTTCAAATATGACACTAATATTTTCTATAAATATCTATTATATGGTTAGGTCATTATTGGTCATATGGTAAAATTCTGTATGTATATTTACTCTCAGAACTTTTTCTGTGTATGTACATGTAATGCCCAGACCTATTAGTCAACAATTTATTGTGTTCTTTGTCATTACATGGAATATAAGACAAACCACACAGCAGAATTGTGTGTATATGTGTGTATGTCTGCATGGAAGAGTGGCAGAAGTTTGGGGGGAATAAGGCTAAGACAGAAATCATTGCTCATGTTATTCTATGCTAATTCCTGTGGTATAAATGAAGAAAAATAAATTAAAGTTTGGTTTAAATTTAGAGATTAGCACCTGATCTAGTGAAAAGCAGTTGAGACTTCAGAGTTAAATCAGCCTGTCATGAACTCACAAGAACTGACTCAAATGTTTTAGTAAGTATAAACTTTTGCATATTCCATGATAGAAATTACATATTCAAATGTTATTTACAGGCTAGTTGTTAGTCAAATCTACAGAATAGGATTCTTCCAAATGAAAGCTGTTTACTAGAATATTTTCCAGAGTATGCTATTCAGTTTATTGGCTCACCGTGAAAGGACATTGCGTGAATAGTTCAGTAGTCTAATCAAATAGAGAAAAGTTTTGTCTAAGCAAATATTTCCATGCTGCAGAGCCGCTCATGTAACAGAGGTATCTCCATGAAAGGGGAAAGTATCATGTTCTTTGACCCCGTTTACATGCAGCCACATTGGACTAGGGAGTGGAACTGGGTGGCCAGGTGAAACTGTATAATATGGAAAGCAGGTGGGTTCTGGTGAGACATGTGGAGAAGGGGCCAACTTCCTTCTTGGATTTAGATTTGCATCCAGGACTTGGAGAGATGTGAAGAAATGAAGAAATGACATGTCAGTGGCAGATATGTGACAACGGAGAATGTGACAATGGAGGCCATTGCCTTGATTTGTACTTTAACTTTGCTCTTTTATCCCAGATTTGCCTAGTTCCTCTCTTCCCCTTTCAATAGTTTCCTATTAGAAGAGACTTAAACTTGTGGCAAGCTTTTAGGTCTCAGTGCCCCAGTTTTGGGCCAACCCTGTCTGACTGGGCATTTGCTCAGAAGGGATGGGTACTTTTGGGTGTTTTATTAACAAATTATTATCCTTTATTTTCCTCTATCTACATGCACACTAATTCTATTCAAGTCCTTATTAGACTAAGAGTTTCCTTTGTCTTTGCATGTGAATGGCCAGACCTTTGTAGATCCTGGTTGCCCACTATACTCAAAAGTCTTTTATATTCATCATATGTTATCAGCCAAAATACATGTGGGCACGAGTATCTTTTCTCTGTATTTTAAGGCTATTAATATGACCAAAATAAATAGGAAATACTTTACAAATATTGTGGGTCATTCATATATTATTACCATATACTTATGTGAAAAGTTTTCATATATTCTGATTTAGTAGGCAAATTAAAGATACATTTTAAGGAGTTATAATAAATTTCTGCTAATTATTTTTCTCCATCTGATTTTATAAGTATAGTGAAGCTTCAAATATTGCAAGCAATACACCATGCAAGTTTCTTAACACAGATTCTTCCCTTCCTTTTCCCAAATAAAACAAACTTCTCTTTTCACTTTCAGTATTTTACATTAACAAAAGGGTGTTTTTTTCCAGTTTAAAATTAAGGTTGTTTTTATTCTATACTAGCTTTCATGTGTCAGCATGCTAGAAAATACGTAATTTAGATAAAGGAGTAACTTGTTTTTATAAGCTTATTATAAACATAAATGTTCCCTGAAAGAGTATGGATTAAGCAGTTTAGTATGATTTCATTTATCCTAATAATTTCCTCTCTTATGCAAGAGAGCAAGCAAGCCTGGGGAATCTGGCCAGTTAGCAGCTTGTATTAAGTGCTGAGGGTACAGTAGAAGGAACTACAGGTTAGTCAGAGTGTGGCAGGTAACTGAAGACAATCTCTTGCTGAAGTGCGGATTTAGAACCAGTTGTGACATTCAGATGGTGGGTCTTTCATTTACAGTCTGCACATGGAACAAAATAGTTTAAGTTTACAAAAAGGCAAAGCTGTTCAATCAATCATCAATATACTTTTCCTCTGAGAAACTAAACTTGACAAAACTAGATGAAGGCAGTCGGATTACCAGTCACTATTGCTAGATGATAACTAGAAGATACTTACTGGGAAAGAGATGTACAATCTCTACTGTTGAACATGTAGGTAGTGAGAAAAGAAAAAGGGAGTTGACTAGGGAAACATTTAATAAATCACCAAAGACAGTGAGGGCAGAATAGAGTGGGAAACCCTAAACCAAGTATATATAAAAGTTTAGACGACAGTCTAACAGCTTCGGTAGAACTGAAGTTGAGTGAAGAACCATAATAGTTAGTTTAATGATCTGCTAGTTTGATATAATTTAATTTGGAAAATAAACAAAGAAGTTGGGTATTGACAAAAACCTCTGAAGTGAGGTTTAGAGGATGGCCTACATGTCTTACTTTAGAAAGAAAAGACATAGGTAAAATTATAATACTACAAGATCCGAGATTTTTACAACTTTTAGCAGACAATATGAAAGACTGAAAAAGTAGTCAAAAGTCACATGGGCAGCTGGAGCCAGGAAAAATAAATAAGATTATAGATCATAAGTTCATGCTGGCTGGCTATGTTGTCACTGATAGGTGATTCATAATTTTCTTTGATCACAAGTGACACAGAGTTGGTAATTCCAAAGGAATAACTCATTACAGAAAATGGAAAGAAGATATAAAGTCAATTTATGAGGGCAGAATTACACTGATGCTAAAAGAGAATGAAGAAAAAAACCCTAAAGACAAAAGAAAAATGAAAAAAAACAAAAAACAAAAACAGAGTTCAGTTTCACTCATGAGCATAGCCACAAACCCCTCAATAGAAAAAAATATAGTAGCCAAATGAGATGTGTTTGAAAAATAATTTATATAATTAACTGTTAGTTGAAAAAATGAACCATATGAATATAACTATTCATGTTGTTATAAATATTGCAATGAATGTAACTATGCAAGCGATTAAATTTGACAAGCGTCTGATAACATATGACATGTATTTATAATAAAATTCTGAGGAAACTAGGAAAAAAAGGGAATTTCCTCAAATTATAAAATGTACCTACAAAAAAAAAATCCTTAGCTGACATCCAACTTGATGATGAAAGGTCAAGTTCTTCACCACTAAGATTTCGAAGAAGTTGGGATATCTAATGACCAAGCCCACTTAGTTTGTACCAGGGAAGATATTAAGAAAGTAAAGATATATACACAGCAAAGAAAAATTAAACATGTTCCTATTTTCATATGACGTAGCAGTTTACATAGAGCTTACAAAGAGAGAGTCCCAATGAATACACAAAAAGCTCTCAGAATTAATGAGCTTGAAAGTTCTCATTTTAATTATCACTAAAATATGACAGTATCAGTGTGTAATAAATAATTATAATGAAAATGCACTTAATAATAGCTTCAAATAGAAAACTACTTAAATCTAAACCTACAGTATAGATGTGCAGAATCTATATGCCAAAGATTATAAAACACTGACCAAAAAGGAAGAAAGAAAAACAGGCCACTTAAATAAGTAGGTCTAAAGAGCTTGTGAATTATAATACTCAACCTAGTCAGGATATTAATTTTCCCCAGACTGGCTTTAAGAAATAATTGCATTTTAAATCAAATGGCAACCTGATTTTTTGTGTATTTCAGTAAGCTGATTTTAAAATTTACATGGAAAGACAAAATGAGTTAGAATGACCAAGACAATTTTGTAAAAGAAATATTTAAAGCATTCAAACTTTTATTTCAAAACTTATTGTAAAGCATTAACATAATGTACTATTAACAACTCTATTCAAAAACCATGACATTAGAAAAGGGATAGATACATAGATTAATGGAATACAATTGAATCTAAAAATATATCAAATTTGGTTAATTGATTTTTGAAAATGTAAAAAGACAATTCAATAGAAAAAGTGTATTTTTTCAGCAATTGGTATTAAAACAATTTGGTGTTAATGTGAAAAAGTGACTGCAAACTGCTTCACACTGCATGAAAATATACACAATAATGGTTTATAGATTTAACTTCAAAATGCACAACTTCAAAACTTTCAGGAGAAAATATAGAAGAAAAACACTGTGACCTACAGTAAATAAAGTTTTCTTAGATGTAACACTGAAAGCATGAACTAAAAAAAACAACAACAACAACAAAAAACACAAAAAACAAAAATCTTGGTCAATTGTACTTTATCAATATAAAAATCTATCCTGCAAAAGCCTTGTTAAAAAATAAAAGTTAAATGTATTTGAGGGAAAATGTATGTCAGATACCTGATAAAATAATTATATTTAGAATATACATATAAAAATTTCTCAAGCTTATAATAGTAAGAAAACAACCTAGTTCAAAAACAGTACAACTGCTATGTAAACTGACACTTCACTGAAGAAGATATGTGATGACAAATAGACACATAAGATGTTTAACCTCAATAGCCATTATGGAAATAAATAAAACACTATATTACCATTATAATTTCCCCATAACAATACACACCCTATTTCTTCACTAGTTTATTTTTGCAGAGATAAGAACTCTGCTAGTTTTTGTGATATGGTTAAGTAGTAAAATATAGTGAAATTATATTCCAGATCTCTGAGACTATCATTTTCTTTCTGGGCCCCTTAAAATACTTATAATATTTGTTCTGGGAGAGGCTAGCTACTGTATAGGTGTAAAGTAATTCTTGAATTATCTATATGTGCCCATAGCCATGTTGACCTAGAAATTAAGCTATTATGGTCGAGGCATGTCAGTGAGGGAGTCAGATTGGCTATTTGATCTTCAATGGACTCCATGTGGAAAAGAACCAAGATCGCAGGCAGATGTCCAAGATGTCCATAATTGAGGCACTGTAGATATCTCTAGCTGTTCTAATCACCCTGCCCATACAATGGACCTCAGTTGGTCAATTATTTATGTAACAATTACAGAAAGTTTCTTCTTTTTGACATTTTAAACCAAGACTTACCAAGTAATAATCACATAGCAGGGGATGGTTTTTCATGCCTCTTTCCCTTGGTCTCAGTTAGCATTATTACAAACATAGGCTGCTTCCCCAGTCTGATTCCCAGGGTGATGGCAACATGAAATAGAGTTCTGATTGACCCATGATGAATCTTGTAACATGAGTGAGATGTCTGTGATTCTTGAGATCTCTACAATAAAAACAAATCTATTCTCACTGATATTTTCACATCACTAGTAGATAGTAGATTTGGGACTATCTATTGATTAAAAGATATTCTTTTCAGAATCTCAAAAAGTATGCTAAGAGATATTTAACCTGGAAAATAGTTGGCTACATCTGACCTACTTCAATTTATCTCAGATGACCTACACAATCATTATTTCTATCTCGATAAGGAATCTTCAGAAAATACACTAGGTGAAATTATAAATAATGTTTGTTATTTTTTTGAGGGAGTTGTTTCCCTACATTCTGTGATAAGGGAAGACAATTAAAGTTTCCAAACCAAATGTTCAAGCTATGAGATTTTACAAATAAAATATACTTATGGGTAAGGTGGAAGAGATTTGAGGTTTAAACTAGGTCAGAAACTTCAAATGCTTTCTTCCACAAATCTATTGTCTTAACTTATTAGAATGCAAAGAAAGATAGAGTATGTTTATGCTTTCCAGAGGCCATGTCAAGGGCGAAGAGATAAGTACAGGAAAGGTGGATATATATATATATATATATATATATATATATATATATATATATATATATATATATATATATGTGATGTAAAAGCAGTGACTGAAAAGTCTAGATTGTGTATCAGAGGGGGGTACTTAACATTGATATGGAACTCAAGAAAAGGGTCCTTGGACATGATTCTCTCAGATATCATGGTAAGCGGAGTTGTGGTCAAAGATAGAAGCATATGTAGATACTTGGTAGTGAGAGAACTGATGAAGACAGGCCTATCAGGAATGGTAGGCAATGAGCCACAAAGTATAGCTACTAAACAACACATACTAAGCTGCAGGATATGCTGAATACATAAGTCAAGCTAGTTCATCATTTTCTTATATCTCTGAATCATCTAAGTGTATGGAGTTCTCTTATTCTGTGTAATAAATAACTTTGTGACAGGAAAATGATAACCTTGGCCAGATCCAACTGGTTTATTATGTTGACTTTTTCTGTGGATAATGAGTAGGTTTTTAATTGTACTCACACAAAGTGAAAACTGCTGCCTTTACATTTCTCAGAAAAATAAATTAACACATAAAGTATGCAAAAAATGTTTTAAAGTACTTTGATTCAAGATAAACAAAACATAAGGAAAGGGAATTCCCCCTTGAAGGAATAGTGTTTTAACAAATGTTGCCAAATAATGAATGATATTTTATATATATAATGATATTTCATATGTAGCATGTATAACAAGGTTATATATAATATATAACATATATTTTTATATATATATAACATATATATTTTTATATATAATTATTTTTATATAATATATTATATATAATCATCTTATATATAATATATAAATATATGTATAATGTATATAATGTATAATATATAATATATATAATCTTGATCTTACTCCATATCCTTCCCCAAAATTCAAACTACAAGTTATATCTCTATTTCTATAGCTAACCTATAGAGCTTTTGGAGGAAATATGGAGGAAGCTTTTTTATTTAGTGATGAACAAAGATTACTCATGTTTTAGCAAACAATAACCATAAAATGACAGTGTAGACTTTATTGAAATTTAAAGTTTCTTATTAACAGCTATCACTAAGAAAATACAAAGTCAGGTTAGGAAAAAATATATGCAAGATATATATTTGACAAGAAAACTTACATCAAGGTTATATCATGAACTCATTGCTCTATAATAAAAATACCAACTATCTAATTTAAAAATAGGCAAAAGATTTAAACAGTTACATTATGAAAAGAAATTGCAGGAATGATAATAATCACAAGAAAAAAGTAATCTGCATTATTAATCATTAAGGAAATTCAAATTAAAGCTAGAATTTTTAAATGCATAAACTGTATATTGGTAAGAATGTGGAACAACTGAGATTCTTTCTGGCTGGATTATAAAATGGTACAAGTAATTTTTAAAAAAGTTCTGGAAGCAACTTATAAATCTATGACCCTTTAATTTTGTTTTAAGTACTTACCCAAGATTAGAAAGATGTATACTTACAAAAGATTCATCTAAGAATGCCTATATAAGTTTTATTTATAACAGCAAAAGCTGGGACAGTTCAAGTATATGTGGTTAGGATGGGCAACTCTCCATATTCATACTTTGAAATACTATTGATCAATAAAAGGGAATGAAATATTGATAGACACTACATGGAGGAATTAAAAAATACATTAATAGTGAATTTAAAAATAAACAGAAAAGAATACACACTATAAGAATTCATTTATGTAAAATTTGAGAATGGACAAAATTGAACAGTGGTTACCTCTGGGGAGGTAGAAATAGAGATTGAATGGGAAAGAGTGTGAGTTATATTCTGACATGTGGCAACTGTATGATCAAAATTCAGTGAATGCACACTTAAGAATTATATACTGGATACCTAGTTTTTTATCAGAAGAAAAAAATAAATAAATAAATTATGCTTACTGATATGCCTGTTGAATAGCAGTTGGGAAGTATATTTATATCTATAATTTATTTTGAAATACAATCCAGATTGAGATGAATTAATAGCTGGATAGAGGATCAATAAAAGGGTGGTTGTATTACAAAGCACCTTTGCTATGATATTACTGATAGAATCTAGGTGGTGGGAATATACTTTTTTTTTCTTCCAATTTTGATCTACAATGAAATTTTTAATAAAAATGTGGGAAGTGTTAATAAATGAGGTTTAGAATAACAATTTAGTCTCAAAACCCTAGGGCCACTTCCACCCACTAATCCGCCCTTCCATTAAAGCAGAAATGAAGTCACAGGGTGGGTGGATATTATCATGTCTAGTTAATAAGCAGTCTCTTGCTGCTTTCCATTCCAGCACACTGCCTCAGGGCTTAGAACTGACAGTAACCAAAACACAAGTTTCCACTGGGAGCATAGCCTTCAAGTGAAAGGACAGGAATCAAGCCAGTATGGACAGTTCATTTTGAAGTTTTTACTAACCGTGGGAAGAGGGTTTTCACCACATGACTGACATGTCCAAGTTAATTACAAATGTGGTGGAATGCTTTTAACCTGGAAATAAAAGTTGCAGTCTATTATCAAATTCTTCTTTAGTATATCTACTGTCTCTTCCTTGTTCTCTTATTTTTGAAGTAATATCAGGCAATTTATTAGAAAATTGCCAAGTATAATCTTGTGTTTCCTCCCCTTCCACTTATTTCCACATCCATCTTCTTCCACATAGCAGAAGAATCATCAACCTTTGAAACAAGCCAGAAAACTAGGAACAATTTCTGATTTCCTAATATCTCTTGCCCCAAGTATTCAATCCCTCAACAAGTCTTGTTCATTTAAATGGTTCTCACAGTCTTCCTTTTCTTTCCTAATTTATTGTGTTTTATTTTATTCCAGACCAATATGCTTCCCCCCCCCCCCATGGACCACTGCATCCATCCCTTTAGTAGGCTTTTTATTTACTCTCCATTTCATTCCATTACCCAAGAGCAGCAACAGTGATTTTTCTCAAAATATGCTTAGATTATGTCAACAATTTTATTAAACTCTTTCCTATTTTCTCCTTGACCTTAGTCTTAATCTGCACTCTGTGACTGACTGTAAGGATTATCTGCCTTACAGCAATCATCTACCTCTCCAGTAAAGCCATCCACCCTCTCCATGACAAGCGCAGCGTGCTCAAATACTTCAGCCTTTTATTGGCAGCCCCCTCCAGAGAAGTTGTTCCCCACTCTCTGGGCCCAACTATTTTTGTTCTTTTAGATTTCAGCATAAACTATCACCTCTTCAGAAGGACTTCCCTGCTTATTAAGTTGTTCTCCACTTTTTGATATCTGGTTTAGGTGAATTAGATCTAGCTTCTATTTAGGGATGCTCAAATTTATCTCTTCATGCTTTGTTTTGGTAGTTTCCCAAATATTTTTTGGAGTTATTTTTAAGAGTTATTGCAAGGGATCCAAGAATCTTAATATAAACTAAGAACTGCTTTTATATTGAATCAGTTCTGTTTTATGTCCCTAGATGCTGTTTTTCAAGAAAATGTCACGCTGCTATGATTAATAAAATAAAAATGTGTTTAAGCACATTTATGAATTTCCAGTGCAGTTATTTAAAATATTGATCTATACCCAAAAGACTTACTTTCACAAGGGATTCAAAGTATTTTCTTTAACAAAGCTTTCCATCCATAAAAAGTTCTGAACTTATCCATGATATACAAAATATTTAAATCAAGTCAGATCATTTTATGATGTTTTACTTTCTTTTTTCTTTTTTCCATTTTACTTATTTTCTCAAATCACTTGTTTTTGGAGGTCTTTACTACTTTTTACTAAGCTAAAATTTCTAGTATTTAGTACTAGGATATTACAAATTAAAGGAATCCACAAGACACTTCAGCTTAATTCCTTCACATAGAGATTTAAACTATTTAAACATACAGTAGGGGAGTAGGATGCACAAGCTGGTATCATATTTTGCAACCCAGAATGCTTTCTCTCTATCTCAAAATCTGCTCTGTCAAAACTGGGCTCAGTGACTATATTCCTGAACCAAGTGTCAAAAGAATGGTTCAGTTCATTCATTTCATTTCCTTTCTCCTCTCTCTTCACCCCTTCCTGCCTCTATGACTCCATTTAGCCAATTAACCTCACTGTCTCAAGTGTTAAACTTTTACTTCTTGTTAAAGAAATATTTAACTAGCTATATATTAACATGAAAATCACCACATAAGAAAATAGCTGTTAAGTAAAGGTAGAGAAAGTCCCCATGAATAGTTAAGTAATTGCACTGAGAGCCATACCCAGGCATAGAATCTTGTCACCACTAAAGCATCCTTTCTATTCACATATTCTCACAGCAATGTAAAACGTGTTTCCTGATGCCAATAATAGCAAGCTTCAGACTTGACTAGCAATAAAACTCGGTTCCCAGATGTTTCTACTGGTTATAATGTTACACAATAGATTTAATGACACAGTTGGACATTAAAAGGTTTCATAGATTTCTGCTGCAAAGTCAAATTGAAATCAATTTTAAGTAGACATAAAAATCCTAAAACCCAGATGGAACAGTATTTAATATGTTACTTTTAAATTTACTATGACAACATTGGTTTCACTGAGTTAGAGAATTTCTAAATCCATAGGAAAAAATATAATAACCTCACCATGTAAATTTAGTTTTTTATGTTTGTCTCCCAAGGACAATTAGATAACTATTGGGTATATGTTGTCATCACTAGGTCTTAGTATTTTCATCTTACTTCTTTCTCTATTGTTTTCAAGTGGATGCTGCTGAGATTCACTTGGGCAGTTTGCAAAAGGTAGATTCCTGGACATCAGACTCAAAGACTGTGATTCACTGTATTTCGGTGAAGATCCAATACTTTGCCTGAATGAGGGGTCTGTTGACCACCCTTGGGGGAAACATTGCAGAGTCCAGTGGTGATGTCCATGTGGCTCATAGTCTCTACCTAGACACATGTAAGACCAGGCCAGTGATAGGGCTCTGAGCTGGGGAGAACACTGCTTTGCAGCAGGGCCAACTTGGATGAGAAAATTTTCCTTTCCATAAGAAAAAATAAAGATTTCTGTCAGTCCTAAAGTAAAAAGACTTGCTTCTCCACTCCACCCCACATATTTTGTGAGAAAACAAGCTATTAGCTAACAAGATAACATTATTCTAAATTTGATTCACAATATCCTCTCTCATTCAGCCTATACCTAAGTTTGCACCAGAGCTAGTCTTTTTAAGATGAAGTAAATCAGGAATAATTTTTAATATTCTTTTTGAAGGATCTTACTGAAGACTGAGTTTAAATAAATGATCTTGTTCAATTGTCAGGAGCTGGATAAGCACATTAAGAAAGTTTAAAAATGAATGGTGGATATTGCTGCTTAAATATTTAGCCACATGGATCAGATTCCTAAAAATTCTCTGAGGGAAATAGAATTCATTAAAAAAAATCATTTTAAAGGCACTCATTTTCAAATGAGCTCATTAATGGAGAATAACACATTTCATTTCATTAAAAAGAAGCAATAGTGATGATGATGATATGATAATGATGATAATATGAAATCTGTTCAAGAACTGCATTATTAGAATTAGTAAACTGATTCACACTGGGCACAAGTTTGCTTTAAAATCCAGTGAAGTTTTATGACTTAAAATGAGCTTGACTGAAAAGATTTTGTATCTCTAAACATCAAAGTTTTAATGAACACAATTTACCACTGATTGGTACCATTGTATGATGGCTATAATTAGGCTGAAAGAGGTAGTTTATTTAATTTAAGATAAACACAAGGAGCTAGATTCTGTTGAATAGTGGCCTTTTGGTCTAACTTTGAGAAACAACTGCTTTTTAAGACAGCTCATATCTCTAAAGTAGTCTCCCTAGGTCAAAAGACTATGTTCCCTGTGTTAATCTCACAGAGACTAACTACCCTTTCTACCCATGTTGCCATTTGTATTACACTATGCCAGTTGGGTTGTGGAATTTTCAAACTATTCTCAGATGTATTATTTATGTCCTTGCCTGAAATAAAATTCTACAATGGCAGTATTTTCCTATACACAGGGAGATGATATATTAAATGAACAAATGTTTTTTTTTCCTTTGAATTTTTCTCCCAATAGATTTTTAAAGTCTTTAGTGTCTACCACCACATATCCAGATATCCAGTGTGAGTTTAAAATAGATACAGAATAAAGCAGTGTATTTGTTTGTTTTAAGCATGTATAAATGTTTTGTGTTGTTAAATATCAACTACTTCCAGGTACTACACTACCTGAATGAGAGGAAATACAGGTCTGCTTATTTAAGCTGTTGTTATGAGGATGTGTCTGAATTGTAATAAGGAGCTGTTAATGAGCTTGTGGGGTCACCTTCAAAATGAGGTCATTGTCAAGACCAGGGCCAGTCACCTGGTAGGAGTGGTTTATTTAGATGGAAAAACAGATGTGAGATGGATTGCCCTAGGGGGATTTCCAGGGGAATCTCCAAATTTTAGTTTTCACTTTGGACATGCCAAGATATCTAAAAGGGAGTTTCTGGGAGTGAGTGTCTAATTTTATTTCCTTGATGTGAAAGCTGGGAGGTCACATCAACTGCTGTGATTCTCAGCCTCCAAGACTGCACAGAACTTGTCTTCACACTTGAGCTGCAGATACACTTAGATCAAACTAAACATTCAATCTTGCAATTAGTCTGCCTACTTAAAGGTTAGCACAGATCAGAGTGGTGTCATACCCAAATTAGAAAAAAGAAGTCATTTGAAATGTCTCATGTCAGTTTAGTAGAATCAATATTGAAGGAAAATTTAATATTTTTAAAGTAGCCCATTCATGTTTCATCAAAATAGTCTGACTGTAAATAATTTTTGATCACTCATTCTTATATTGATGGAATAAAAAATGTAATTCACCAACGTGCTTGTAGTGTTTTTGAAACCTGATTTAATTGTTGAAAAGTTAAGGAGCAGGAAGTGCGATGGCACAGGGAAAGATGTGATTAAATATAAAGAAACTGGTGATTAAATGTGCGAGTTTGGGAATCTGATAAAAATCTGATAAGGCAATTAACCTTTAAATAATTTGGTATTTTCCATCCTTGTTTGATTGTCTTTTATAGCTACACATATCATATGTAATGTGTAACACATTTCAAATTACCTTTTGTGCAAGCAGCTGGAATTGGGAAGGCAGAACAATGGTCTTTGTCCGAAAGCCCATATTTAGTGATATTGAATTGCATGAGCTTTTTTGTACAGCACTGTATCCTGTTCCTCTGTCCTCCTATGCCAGACACTGCTGCTTTTAAAATTAAAACTAAAAAGGAAATCCCACCAAAGAATGTTTGTAACTTCCTGCATCCTGAATGCAATGCTATTAGACTATCTTAGAAAGGAAGAATCTTTGGTACCTTTTATATCCTGTTCTGACTCAGATAGGTTAGCTTCTTGTTCATTTAGCAAAATGACCTCATGAAAGCAAAACACTGGAGAGTTGCAACTAAGTGGAGAGTTACTAATAGGTCATTGCATTTTCACAATACCCCAAACTTTCATGTATATATACACACTTACATCTACTTGTAAATTGATCAGATATTTTATTTTCTTTTTGAGAATTTGCTAAGTGTTGTATCAAAGCAATATTGTTTTACTGTCATACTAATGCTGCAGTACACATGTACAATTCTTGCCCAACGTCTAGGAAAATGAATATTACTATGTCAGTGTGAGATTTAAAAATTTCCCTTTGACTTTTGCAACCATTGTGAAAGGATCCTATAAAGTTGCTGTACTTATGGGGGTGGGGTGGGGGGGCTGGACTATGCTTCCCTCAGACTGCTTGTAACCTTTTAAATATAAGAAGCATGGGCATATTATTTCAGGCATGGACATAAATATTACATCTGAGAATAGTTTGAAAATTCTACAACCCAACTGTCAGAAAGGGTTACACCACAGTCCTATTTAATGGGAATTACATGTACATGGGATCCCTGCTGAAGGACCAGTCATAGACAATTTTGTTGGTGCCTTGAGATCCAAGCTATGAATGGTAGGACTGAAGTTGCAGAGTTTACCCAGGTGAAACAAATACAAAGTAACTTCAACATTGTAGGGCCAGTTGTTTTAACTGTTAAGATTTTGGACTAGAAATGAGTAAAATGAAGACAAAAATTTACAGATAGGATGAAAAATGATTCTAAGACATAGAATCAATTACATGAGTAGAACTGCATGCAGTTGAAATTATGAAATATCACACATTAAGAGTAAGTGGAAACTGGGAGATAGAAATCTAGTAAGAAAAACTAATGTGTCTAAGGAAAAAGGAGACTGGGAAATGAAAAAGCAGGACTTTTGTACTAAAGAAATACTGAGAAGATGGCAGTTTCTAAAGTGACAGAATTCACTGGTATTTGTCTCCTTTACTTCATCCCTGTTTGTGTTAGTTTCCTTTAATACGTTACCACAAACTTGGTGGCTTATTTTCTTACAAATTAGGAGGTGAGAAGTCAGAAGTCTAGGTATCTACAGGGCCATGCCTTCTCTATAGGCTCGGGGTAGGAGGGTGTTCCTTGCATTTCCTTCACATCTGGTGGCAACAGACATCTTTGATTTGTGACTACATTGCTCCAATTTCTACTCACCTTTTAACATTGCCTCCTCTGTCTATGTACCTCATCTCCCTCTACCTTTCTCCCACAAGGAAATTTATCATGGCGTTTGGGAACACCAAGATAATCCAGGATATTTGGATTATCCTCATCTGAAGATCTTTAATACATCCACAAAAAACTTTTTTCGCCAAATGATTAACATTCACATACTCCTGAGATTAAGGGATATACATATTTTGGAACAGTTTACTGTAAAACTCATGTCACTTTTCTGAATTAAAAGAAAAAGAGGGAAAAGTAGGTAAAAAAAAATCTAGGTATAGATCAACAATCTATATAATCCTCAAATAACACCTTTAAAGATCATGGTAAATATGGTATGAGTGAGAAAGACCATGTCCCTTTTTGAAAAATAGGTAAAGAAATAGTTCAAAACTTACCAATCACAATTCCAACATCAGCCCCAAATTCACATTTACAGATATGGCCTTCAGAAGAGAAGAGGTCAGAATTTTCTGATACTAAATTTGCTATCAGCAATTTTTATATCACCCATGCAATCAATATTGATTCATCACCTATGCTTTTTCAGTTTTCCAGCAAGGCTCTATATTGCAAATTTAGAAAACTAAATCCTTTTCCTCAAGTAGCTCTCAGGCTGGTTGAGAAGAAATACACAAAATCACAAAACAATCTGATTTCTGCTGTGCACGCTGGGCAGTGAGGGCAAAGGGAGGGGAAGAAGCTTGAAGGATCAGTGGAAGGAAGAATTTGCTAGTTGAGTGAGTTTGGGAGGATGAGAAACAGCAGTTGGTAGACATCATTTAAAGAACACTAGAAAATCTCCTGCCAAGGAGAAAAATACTTCTCTAGTCCTCACTCACCTGCTGCTTAAATTTCAGTTATAGGATTTTCCCTCCCATTTTTGGTTTAAAGTCTATGTAACTTGATACCCATTTTTGGTTTAAAGTCTATGTAACTTGGTCCTTTAAGGACCTCCACTGTATTAGCAGTTATTTATATGTTTATTGTATTATATTTGTATAGACATAATATCAGTTATATCATTGATAGGATTGAGAATATAGCTTCATACTTCATAGAAATCACTTTATCAGGTCTTTACATGAAAGCTCACAGGCTGACTCTGACAACATTGTTTTCTCCCTTCTGAGGTCCTTTAAAAATTGATTCTCATTATAAAGAACCAAGGCAAATATGGTGGCTTGTGATCCCAGGATCTGACAATATTTCCAGTCTCTATGGTACTTGTGGCATTATTATTTATTATAGTGAATGTCACTGACAACTTGCACAATTTTCTCCATCCCAGTAATTTTTAATTTGCATTTAATTAGCCTTCTCAGAACTATTGCTTCAGAGTAATGGCAATGTTTTACTACTCCAGTTCTAGAGTTGAGCTTCACTGGTCTGGGTAAATCCACTTTCTGTTTACAGTGTTTGCTTCAGAAATCCTGGATGGCTGATGCACTGATGGTTTCTCTCTGGTCATAGGAAATGGTACATAAAAGGGGAAGGAGATCTCAGAGGACATTTGTGGAGGTAACGAAAGAGGTGATTTCTCTTTGTTCTTCTGGATATTGCAGGTTTGAATAGGAGAGTCAGAACTCCTAAAGTTTTTTCACCAAGCGAAAGACTCTGAGAAGATCAGAGTCAAGAGTCCCTCAGAGAAATGGAATCAGAGCTCCATCAGTGTCAGTTTTGGATTTTAACCACTTATGTGAGACTCAATAACTCACTTTATACAATTTAATTGAATCTTCTCTTTTGGTTCAGTCCAAAAAAAATTAATACTTTGTAGAGGGAAAATTATAAACATTCTAAATACATATGAGTAGAGAACTGGTTAAATACCCAGTAGGAAATACAATGTAATAGAAGAAACTGAAGGTGAAAATGTGCAAGAAAAGAGAATGATGACATATTTATGTGTATAAATAAAAAACAGTATATATAATGAAAAGACAATGGAAAGACTTAGTCTTTACATAAGATATGCTTAATATAGTACTTATAAGGTAGTAAATGTACCCTAAATGTTAGATGTTGTTTTTATTTAACAAAATGTAAACAGTTATTGTATTTAGGTGGTGAGGTATGAATAACTATTTTCTTGATCTAGCTTATGTTTTCTAAGGGAAATATATTTGATTTTGTGAAATAAAAAATAGTTTTCAAATTTTTTAAATTTTGAAGTATTACATTGAAATCAATATTTAAAAAATCAATATATAACCATGATCACATCATAAACAATTCTGATGATGTATTTTAAAACTTTCCTTCTATGTTCTCTAAGTGCCTCCCTTTCTTCAAACCATGCCTTCATTTGAAATCTTTCTTTTTCCTACCACCTTTTGAAAATTTGATTTTCTCTCTAAGATACAACTGAAATTTTGCCTTGCACACCCAGCCTTTCAAGGTCCTTTGGTCATGTGGAGTTCCTTGTGGTAAAAACAAACAAACAAACAAACAAATAAATATTTTAAATTAAGGTAGTGATGTTTACATCACTACGTATGGTTTACAGGTACAGGTTCACACTTCTTCAGATGTATGTTACCACACCATACCCACAACATAGAAAGTATCCATAATCCTGCCACTCAGTCTGTTGGAATCCCTTTTTCCTTTGTTCCCCACCCATGTCCTTCCTCTCTGGTGGCCTCAATTCTACAGTCAGATTTCTTGGCTTTGTTTTGGTTTGACTTTGTCTTTTCCTTTCCCCCCCTTCTTCTTTATATTTCACATATAGGTAAAATCATCCTGTATTTGTCTTTATTCTTCTTATCTCACTTAGCATAATGCCCTCCAGTTCCATCCATGTTGCTGCAAATGGTGAGAGTTCAACATTTTCTTAATAGCTGGGTAATATTCCACTGTGCTTATGTAGCAACATTCTTAATCCACTCATCTGTCCTTGGGCACTTAGATTGTTGAGATAGTTTATCATAAGTTGTGTTGCAATGAAGGTAGAAGTATGTGTAGCCCTTTAGATTAGTATTTTTGCATTCCTTGGGTAAATAGCTAACGGAGGAATTTCTGGGTCAAATGGTAGATCTCTATTTAATATTTTGAGAGAAACATCCATATTATTTTTCATAGTGAGACCTGGCAGCATAGAAGAAGCCTCAAAGACCAGGAGAATGGGAACAAGAAACTACACTCCAAAGATTAAGTAGCCATGCTCTAGACTACTAGTATGCCAAATTCAGCACAGCTAACCAGGCACCGCTGGTTTAAGAAAATGGGAAAATGAGTAGTTAATGGGGTATTTCCAGGCAGAGACAAGACAATTCAAAAGTTAAAGACAGACACTGAGCTCTGGCACAGTGGCATCAGTCAATCACAGGGAGATTGTTGGGTCTTTGAAATATTAGGGGAAAAAAGTATAAAATCCTGAGGTATAAGCCATTTTGAGCTTCCTTGCTCCTCTTTGGTTCTTGGGATAGGAATTCCCCCTCTGTTTTGTACTGAAGTCAAGTCAGAAAACACACATTGTACCTTCAGTGATTTTTGCTTATTTTGTCTTTTAATGAGTAAATCTGTACTTGCCCCTTTTTAAGAAAGTGTGGCCTTGCTACTGCTCTGGCAGGCTGGGATGAATCTGATGAGTAGCTAGATTGAAAGGGCCAGCTGCTCCCAACTGTAAGTCTGGTTAAGTTCTCTGCTTTGCCTGTTTTCTGACCCAATTTCAGTACCAGGAGGTAATATAAATTAATGACATGTATAAGGGAACTTATATACTTTGAAG
>PVHY01011741.1:36628-47092 GCA_004024945.1 Uropsilus gracilis | reverse complement strand
GGGGCTAGGGATCGCGGTTCGAGTCCTGCCTGGGGCCCGTAGTGAGACCTAGTTCCAAAAAAATAGCTGGGCGTGGTGGTGCGCACCTGTAATCCCAGCTACCTGGGAAGCTGAGGCTGGGGATTGCTTAAGTCCGTGGTACCCCGGGCAACGAGAGCCTGTGGCTCCACAGGCAAAAATAGCAAGACCTAGTCTCAAAAAAAAAAAAAAGAAGAAGCCAAAAGCATATTTTATTTAATAAGCAGTTTTAACGTTGGATGTGAACCAGCTCATTTATATCACTTTTATGCTATTCTTCCCTCTTCACCAGCTCTTAGAGGTCTGGGGAGAAATTTTATGAGCCAGAGAAAGAGGCAGAAGAGATTCTGGGGACCCACCAGCTAGAGCTTTTGCCTTTGGGAGCGGGGAGGAGTGGAATGCGTGGGCTTGGAAGGCCAGTGCAGGGGGTTTGTGCAGACAGCACCGGAGGAGGCAGGACCCACTTTTGGGCTTGAGGGAAAAAAGGCATGACATTCCAGCTGCAGTTTGGGAGAGCACAGTCTTTCCATGGATGCTCGGGCTGAATCAGTAGCTTTTAGGTAGCTGGAACTGCTGCTCTCTGGAGGGTGTGCTGTGGAATTTAAGAAGTGCTCGGACCTTGGATAGAGACGGCCTGACCCCCACTGTATGGGGGGACCCAGGCAGCACCTTATGTAGCTTGAGTTCAGCTGGGTCACTGCCCAGCTAGGTACCTGTCAGCGACTCCCCGTCTGTATGGAGTGGTTCGTGCTCAACATTGTCACTTGGCCAGCTCACCCTGACCTGGGTCCCACATGCTCCCAGCTGCTTCCCACAGCCCACGAGCAGATCCAGGAAGGAGGGACAGCTTGAGACTCTCATGTCTACCTGTTGTCAGTTCATTGCTGCTTCCCTGAACAGCCCCGCAACCTCTGGGCTTGGTTGAAATCTTGTTGGAGGCCAGTCTGGCGGTCCAGAAAGAACTTGGACTCTTTCCTCACAGCACTGTGCACCCATAACTCCATAGACTGGTGTGCACTCAGACCCCATTCCGGGCCCGGGAGGCCTGGTGCCCAGCAGCCCAGGGAAATACCAGCAGGGTAGGGGATTGGTATGACCCAAATGAGACAGAGGCCCCTCCTGTAAGGTGTGGCACAGCTGTGGGGTCTCAGCCAGCCTGACCTGTGCTTCCCATCCCCTCAGGACATCAACAATGCCTGGGGCTGCCTGGAGCAGGCAGAGAAGGGCTATGAGGAGTGGCTGCTGAATGAGATCCGGAGGCTCGAGAGGCTTGACCACCTGGCAGAGAAGTTCCGGCAGAAGGCCTCTATCCACGAGGCCTGGACGGATGGTGAGTCCTCCCGACCCCCACCCCAGCCTAGTCCACATACACTGCTGACTCTGGGGCACCCCCAGCCTGACCACATGTCTTCTCTTATCTTTGTGTCTTACTGGTTCCTTGGAATTAGGCAAGTTCACTAGCAAGTTCACTAGCCTTTTGGTTGTCTCAGTGTTCTCATTTGTAGAATGGGGATAATAATAGCTTTGACCTTATAGGTCTGTGACAGTTGAATGAACTTGCACTTACAAGGCACAGAGATACATTCCAGTGAGGTCTCATGCTCTGTGTTAATGATTGCTTTTATCGCCATCAAGCTTGCTTCCTCCCTGAGTTAGCCAGCTTGGCATTCAAATCCCAACTGTCACTAGAGCAGGGTGATTCTGGAGCAGTGACTTAGCTTCCTGGTCTATGGAATGCAGATACTGATGCCCCCTTTGTCTTCCCAGTGCACCTTATGGGGTCTCAGGTTTAAATCTATCAGGATGTGTCTTGCCTGCCTGCACACAGGCACCCTGGGCACACATGGCAGCAAGCATGCTTTTCCTCCCCACCCTCCCTCGTCCTGGTTCTGGTCTCCAATTACAGAGAATCAGAGCCCTGGCCTTACCACGTGTGCCTCCACACTCCAGCCTAGAGGTATTTGGGACCCTGGCTGGTGTCTACCGATGGCTGGGGTTAACTCTGGAGGGAGACCATCACACCTAGAATCGTCTTTGCAGAACTTGGGCAAAGACTGGAGAGGGGGCTGGATGTCGCTCTTCTGGGGCCCTGCTCTCCATTTCTGCTAGAGTCCCTGACACAGACCCCATTGTTGGGTGGTGCTCGGTGCCCCAAAACACCTCCACTCAGCCCCTCAGACTCAGGCTGGAGACCTGTGGGTGGCCATGTCCTATGGCCAAGTGCCTGCTGATTGGCTGGGCAGGGGATGGGTGTAGGCAGGGCTCAGCTGGGCAGCTGGGCATGCTTGAGCTTCAGGTCATCAGAACATATGCTGGCCTTCATCCATAGTGATGTGAGGCTGCTGCCCACCTTCCACTGTGAACTTAAGAGTTACTTATCCCAACATGAATGGTTCAGTGTGGAGGTGGGATGGTGGAGAATGTACTGATTTGCACACATGCTTCTGTTGTGTCCTCTCTGGGAACAAGGGACAGTTCACTGCAGAATACAGAGTGAGGACTGGGCTGTCAGCCTGCCAGCTACCAGCCAGGATATGTGAAGTGCTAGCATGTGCACAGCAGATCCTGTGCAACCTCTGGGACTAGCAGCCTGACTGTACCACATCTCCCAATGGGATTGCCTGCTAACCCTGAAGTTCTGTTTTCAAAGACGCAAACAAATGCTGAGTGTAGGAAATCACATAACCTAGTGATTCTGTAGTGAGACCATCTGTAAGGCACAAGCAAAGGGGCCTAAAGAGCCACGGCAGGGCTGAGAACAGCGATCCCCTGGAGTTTCAGCCAATGGAGAGCAATGTGAGGACATGGGGCAAAGTAAAACTGGAGATATGCTGCTGAGGATTTTAAAGGCAGGAGTGCCTTGGTTCAACACTGACATCTACGTAGGAAGACCGAAAGGTGTTCATAGTAGGCTCATCTGTCAGCACCCTCCCCCACCACCAACTTACATTATTTTTCTGACTTAGAAATAGAGGAAAGGCAAGACATCCCATGTTGCGCATAGCCATAGTGCCCGGCAGCCCAGCCTTCTAAAGAGGGGGGCACCCCTGATCCCCATCTTGTTTCTGGCTGTTTTGCTATGGGGCCGAGCCCCCATGGTCCTGCACAACTTCCCTGCAAAAATATGCTGATGCCTCCGGCAGATAATAGACAGTAGCGGACATCTCTTTGGGACGTACCCCTGGAATTGGAACTCCTGGCATCCTGAGCGCGAATGGTCCAGGTCAAGAAATGCTCCCCAACTTCTGTTCCACCGGTACCCTCTCTCTGATCCAGGCAAAGAAGCCATGCTGCGGCAGAAGGATTATGAGACGGCCACCCTCTCGGAGATCAAGGCCCTGCTCAAGAAGCACGAGGCCTTTGAGAGTGACCTGGCCGCTCACCAGGACCGCGTGGAGCAGATCGCTGCCATTGCGCAGGAGCTCAAGTAAGCCTGGCCCTGGCTCAGGTGGGGCTTGGCCACCCCGCTGCCATGGAGATGGGGTGCGGTGCAGGCAGCAGGTGCTGGGTGGGGGGAACGAGCCCATGACCCTTTTTGTCACGGGCCTCTGGTCCTGAGCTGTAACTAGGACAGCACCAGAACATCGCCACATCTTGCCTGAGTTCTCGAGAGACTTCAGTGGCTCCCAGCTGCTGGGCATCAGGGCTAGACTGACATTACCCACAGGTGTGGTTGGGGCTGGGCCCTTGGGGAACACGAGGTGGGGAACACGAGTGGTGCCTGGAGGAGCATCTTGAATGGAGCACACCTTCCAGTACCCTAGCACCCCAATCCAGTGGCGGTCACCTGGCTCACCTGGTTCTTCTGTCTCTTCCCCCCCAGTGAGCTGGACTATTACGACTCACCAAGTGTCAACGCCCGGTGCCAAAAAATCTGTGACCAGTGGGACAATCTGGGGGCCCTTACACAGAAGCGGAGGGAAGCGCTGGAGGTGAGGACCCGCAGGGGAGAGGGAGATGTGCCTTTAGCCACTCTCTCTGCCCCTTCCTGCTCCTTGACTCGCTTTGCTATGGACTAAAGCGCTCACTGGTTCCCCGGACCTCTTCCAGTTAGAACCCAGCCTGACTGGAAGTCGTGTTGGTACCGGATACGTGGGCCTTGTCCTTGGTAGAGAGTCCTTCTCTCTTGCTCTCATTCTCCTAGTTTGAGATGGGATCTGTCTCATTCTCCTGGTTTAGTGCACTTAGCCTAACCCCAGGCATTTGAGAGCTTTTCTGTAAACTAGATTGTGGGGCCAGCCCCGGGGATCCTAGTATGGGGTGGCCCACACACCCCATGTTAAGAATCAGTGAACCACTGGGTCTCAGTGGTTGGGTGCAGCTAGACCTGAACCCCTTGGGGTTTGTTGGGAAGATGTGGGAGACTGGTGGGAGGTGAGATTCTGGATATCACTCTGCTAAACACCTTTCCACCTGACCCTTCTGGCACTCCCAGCGGACAGAGAAGCTGCTAGAAACCATTGACCAGCTATATCTGGAGTACGCCAAGCGAGCTGCACCCTTCAACAACTGGATGGAGGGAGCCATGGAGGACCTGCAGGACACCTTCATCGTGCACACCATCGAGGAGATCCAGGTGTGCTGCAGCTCTCTTGCCCTGGAACCCTGCTTGCCCAGCTGCCCAGAGCCCATGTTCTGTGTCTCTGCTATAGCACGACCCTGTTCAGGGAGCGCAGAGGGCTGGTAGAGCTGCAAGGACCTTGTAGATTCAAAGTCTTTTTTACTTATTTATTTGTTTGTTTATTTTTGTTTTATTTAGGAAGGTCAGTGTTTCATGTTTTAGGTATATGTATATACCTAAAACATGAAAAGAATTAAGTCCCCAGCTCCCAGTGCTTGTGCCAGAGGTAGGCAATACGATCACCCACACAGTCTTTGAAGTTGCATGTAAATTATGTATTTAATCTGTTCTTAGGAACAGGCTTTTTTTACACCATATCCTGGACCTTGGCGCTTTTTTTTTTTTTGAGACTAGGTCTCGCTATTTTTGCCCGTGGAAATGCAGGCTCACGTTGCCCAGGGTACCCGACTTAAGCAATCCCCAGCCTCAGCTTCCCAGGTAGCTGGGACTACAGGTGCGCGCCACCACACCCAGCTATTTTTTTTGGAGCCAGGTCTCGCTACATTGCCCCAAGCAGGACTTAAACCGCAATCCCTGGTTCTGGCTTCCTAGGCTGCTGCTTACAGGCATGCACCACCATGCCCGGCCTTTCCTTGACTTTGTACAGCTGCAGAGTGTGGCACAAAAAAGGCTTTGCGAAGTGTTAAGGAAACCTGTGTTGGGGGAGGTCACCTGAGGAGCACCCCTTGTTTCTAATGAAGCCCTTGTTTGAAAAGGGGGTGGTTCTGCTTAAATGGTTGCCTTCCAGTGACCTGTCCTGTCATGCTAGTTCTTGGCCTTGGTTGAAGCCTGCGGTCTCCCATCTGGTGCAGGGCTGGGCCTCCATTGATCTTCCCAGTCACTTCTGCCTCCCTGTCTCTGCCCAGGGATTGACCACAGCCCACGAGCAGTTCAAGGCCACTCTCCCTGATGCTGACAAGGAGCGTCTGGCCATCCTGGGCATCCACAATGAGGTGTCCAAAATTGTCCAGACCTACCACGTCAACATGGCAGGCACCAACCCCTATACCACCATCACACCTCAGGAGATCAATGGCAAATGGGACCACGTGAGTCCAAGGGCTGGGGCGGGTGGGGGGAGATAGTTGACTGAGCCGTTTTAAGTTTCATGAGGGATTTTTTTTTCCATCATTTTTTGCTGTCAATATTCTTTAACTGTTTATTGATCTCATTTTTTTCCTTGTCCCACAATAATCACTCATCTGCCAAGTCAATGAGTTACTGTATGTCTGGAAGAGATCTTCAGCCCTATTCTGTGACTAGTCCCTTCCCTTCTTGAGATCTCCATTCCTCATCTGACACAGGGGGCCCGTCTCTTATGTTCTGTCATGTTCCTGCCTCAGGTGCGGCAGCTGGTGCCACGGAGGGACCAGGCACTGACGGAAGAGCATGCCCGCCAGCAGCATAACGAGAGGCTACGCAAGCAGTTTGGGGCCCAAGCCAACGTCATTGGACCCTGGATCCAGACCAAGATGGAGGTTTGTAGGAGGCAGGGGGAAGGGATTCCCCCCCATCTAGCACCTTTGCAGACCCATGGCCCCCACAGAGGACTGTGGGCCTGCTTCTAGAGTGTGGCACTTGCTCAGGGAAAGCATGTGGTTGGTCCCAGTACCTGATTTGCGAGTAAAGACCCCACATAACATACCACTGGAGAGCCACAGGGGAAGGTCCCACAGAAGAGGCAGCACCTGGGTGGTTGACTCAGTTTATTCTTATGACTTATCTTGCTGACTATACCTCCCATCCTCCGGAGCAATGAGTATGGTCAAAGTGGATGATCTTCCCAGAGACAGAACTGAACCTTGGGCAGGCATGGGATTTTATGTTGGATCATGTGAGCTGGATAGATGGGTGCTGTAGATCAGGACGCCACTTGGCCAAGAGCTTGTTATTCCGCTAAGACCAAGCTCTCCTGTGCGTGCGGTGCATAGTAGGTACTCGGGAAATAGTTGCTGGGTTGAATTTCATACACAGAAATTGTTTTCACAAAGAAAGTTTATTTGTGTGTCAAGGACAGACCATGGAGTTGATGGGATGGGGGGGATGTCAAAGCAGAGGAACATGGCCACTGCGGAGGTAAGCTCCGAGTACTGAGGCTGTGGGGGACCTGGTTGAGTGGACACAGAGAGAGAGGGTACCTGGAATGGGTGATGTTAGGGGACAAGGCTTTTTGATTGATAAGCAGAGGATGAACACTCAGCTTAACCCCTGACTGCATCCCCTTCTGGGCCTGAAAGGTTCCTGAGAGGCAGGCCTTCCTCCTGTGCTAGCAGCGTTTATCAAACACCTTTGGGTTGCAAGTACCATGCTGTGGTGCACCCCTGCTGCCCGAAGACTCTGGAGTTTCCTGTTAGCACAACCGTCTCCCTAATGCCAGGATGGGAACCCAGAACCATCTGAGAGTTTGACCGGTGACCTCAGGGCCCCAGTCCTCACCCAGGGGGGTGCAGATGGCATGGTCTGACAAGGGTCTCTGCCCTGAGCAGGAGATCGGGAGGATCTCCATAGAGATGCATGGGACCCTGGAGGACCAGCTCAGCCACCTGCGGCAGTATGAGAAGAGCATCGTCAACTACAAGCCAAAGATTGACCAGCTGGAGGGTGACCACCAGCTCATCCAAGAGGCACTCATCTTTGACAACAAACATACCAACTACACCATGGAAGTGAGTGGAGGCAGCGCCAGACCCCCTTCTCTCTGATTCTGGGCTGGGGCTGGGAAGGCGGGGAGAGATACCCCTCTCCCAGGGAGTAGTCACACTGGGGTAAAGTCTGGTCCTGTAGTGGGGGGTGGTGAAGTTCCAGGTCTTCAATCACCAGTGCCTCCTGAACTCCCAGGGGTTTGCTGAGAATGCAGATTTTTAGGTCACGTCTCCAGGATTTGATTTCCTGTCTGACTCAGGAACCGAAATAACCATCTTCCCAGTAACTCTAATGCTGATGGTCCTAAACACTGACGTAGGGGCCTGTTTTCGCAGTGACCACTTGTTTTGATCATGAAGGCACGTGTGTGTGTGGCTGTGGAATTAATGCTCAGGGAATTACCCAGGTTTTTGTCCTTTAATCCTGACCACTCTCAGTCCTATTAAATTGTGACCCAGCCCACACTCCCAGATCTGTCTGCTGTCCAAGCAGAGACTACTGCCCTGCCTGTGCTTCCCCCCCCCCCATCTCCATCCCCACTTTATCTCTTGCTGCTCCCCCTGCCTGTGGCAGTGCTGTTTACCTGGAAGGCAGCTGTGAGCACCGTGACACCCTCCATGGAAACGAGGGCTGTGTTTGGTTGCTTTGGCCAATTCAACAATTGGGGAGGTGAGTGGGTAGGTAGCACAGTTCCCAGGCTGGGTCCACTGTGCTGACAGACCCTTGGCCCACCCCCAGCACATCCGAGTGGGCTGGGAACAGCTCCTCACCACCATCGCCAGGACTATCAATGAGGTGGAGAACCAGATCCTGACTCGGGATGCCAAGGGCATCAGCCAGGAGCAGATGAACGAGTTCCGGGCCTCCTTCAACCACTTTGACCGGGTGAGCCTACCCCCTGCCTTTGCATAGAGCAGCCTTACCCTGCCCCAGGACCCTGGAGGGCATTGCCCAGGGCGAGACAGCCATTCTGGGCCCATTTCTAGGCAAGTAAGGAAGAAAGAATTGCTGTTAGTCTGCCCTGACTGCACTGCGGGAAACCATCCTTGGAAAAGACCTTTGACCCCTGACCCTTGCTCTCTTGCCTGAAGGAGTCAACCTCAGGAGCAAGGCTACCATAGCCTCCAGTGAAGCCCTGTGGCCTCCTGGCCTCAGGAGGAGGGAAGTTCCCTCCTACCCCCACCCTACCCTGGGTGGTCTGTGGGACACTGCGTGGGAGGGGTCGCCACAGTTGTCAGTCCTGGGTTCTCATTCCCAATTTGAGACTGACCAGGCTTTTGCCCTTCCCAGTGCCCTGGGGCTTTCGGGGTATCCACAAGGGGTGGGAGCATGGGCTTAGGTGCTGCCCATCACCCCTGCCTGCTTCATTGCCCTCCAGGCACCTGAGTGGGTGAAGGTCTCCTGGGGACCAGCATCAGTGTGGGGGCTGAAGTGGGCTGGGGCACTTCTGGGGGAGCTTCTCACCCTTGTGCCTCACCATGTTCCCCTTTGGCCCTGCTTCCCGGAGCAGGGTGGCGTGTGTCAGGGAGAGAGCACCCTCAAGATCCTCGTCCGTGTGTCTAACTGTGTGCACTTTTATTTCCCCTCCTTCCCGCCCCGTCACCCTCACCCTCTCCATCCGCATGACTGTCCTGTGTCTCCCCACACTCACCACCCTCCCCCGGGGCACGGCCCACCCCCATCCCCTCACGGCCTCCACCTCCCTGGCACCGCATGGCTCGCTGCCTGGCGCACGGCGACCCCAGGACCACTCCGGCACGCTGGGTCCCGAGGAGTTCAAAGCCTGCCTCATCAGCTTGGGTTATGATATTGGCAACGACCCCCAGGTACTCGCCTCCTGCATGGAGCACACTCAGGGGTGGCGTCCGGGGCGAGAAATAACTGGTGTTTCTCCTTTTTCTCTCTTCTCTCTGTCTGGATCTCCCTGTCCCCCCTTTCCTGTGGGCCTCGGGGCTCATCCTTCCTGCTGCCTCTGCCTGGTCGGTGTTGGGCTCCTCCTCTCACCGCTCCGACCTCTGACCTCTGCCTCCGTCTTTCACGGGAACCTGCTTGGGACCCGCCTTCTTCTCTCCTCACCGCTCTGCATCCTGTGGATGGATTTTCGCATCTCCTTGCTGTCTTCTTCCTTCCTGTGGACATTTTCCGGGATGTGTATTTGCCCCTACTCCTCTTCTGTTCCTCTTCCTGACCCCCAAACCACATACCTTGTTCTCCCCTCTGGTCACCTGTACCCTGTTTTCCTGGCCCTGCGCCGGCCCTTCCTCCTGTGACCCTCCTTGATCTTGGTGCACTGCCCCACAGAAGAAGACAGGCATGATGGACACGGATGATTTCCGCGCCTGCCTTATCTCCATGGGTTACAGTATGGTAATGTAAACCCCACTCTCTGTCCAGCTGGCCGCAGGGGCCAAGTCCTGGCTATGGCAATCTGGAAGCCCTCAGGTTAGGGCTTGCCTTTACCCGAGGGGCCTCAGCATTCAGGTCCTTGGAGAAGGTGGCACCCTGGAGGCCTGGCCTTCTCAGTTGGGACTTGCTGAGGAGACTGGCTTTTTCATTTCCACCATGGACGACTAGACTGATCCCTAGGCTGCCAGGAAGGACTGGTGGATCAGACACTCTGGGTTGGGGTTGACTCTGCTTCATCTTCCATGAGACAGAGGCCCCTATCTCCATTCTGGTGTGGCTCCATCCAGGCCTGCCGCCCCACTACCATGGCCCCGACCCTCCTAACCTGCTCTGCTGCCCAGCTAAGGCAGGCCTTCTGAGCACGGCAGGGGCCTCAGCTAGGCCACCAGCTAGGCCATGATGCCAAATGGAGGGCCTGCAGGCTGCCCAAGGTGAGGGCAAGGGATATGTGGAGCTGGGAGTAAATCCCAGCCCATCATTGTCAGCTTGGGTGCCTGGATGAGCTGAGGGGAACCCCTTTGGACTGTTTAAGGACTGATTGCAGGAAGTTATGTGAGTGCCTGGCACACATAGAGCGGTGTGGTGGGGAGAGCGCCAGTTTTACAGCCAGACTGGCCCTGTGACCTTGAGCAAGTCGCTAAACCTGTCGGAGCCTCAAGTTTCTCACTTGGAAACCTGATGGGAATGATACATATCTGTCCTGTGTGGTTGTCAGAAAGGTTGAGGGGCCGAGCATGGTGGTACATGCCTGTAAGCGGCAGCCTAGGAAGCTGCGG
>PVHY01011741.1:5930-36528 GCA_004024945.1 Uropsilus gracilis | reverse complement strand
ACACAGATACAGCAGACCAAGTCATGGCTTCCTTCAAGATCCTGGCAGGGGACAAGGTGAGTGTGCCATGGCCAGTCCGTGTGTGGGTAGCAGACACTGCCTGGACTCTGCTCCCGAGGGGAGGAAGGAGTGTTTTCACTGCCCTTTTCCCCGATCCCCCTGGCCACCTGTACTCGCTTAGGAAACAGCTGGGCTCAGCTGAGGCATTAGATGTGACATTGGCTGAGGGGGGGGGGGGCCCTCTGCCAGGGGTTCTGTGCCTTAGGGAGGGCCTCCTTCATACCTGAGATGAGATGATGGGTGGGGAGCAGGGTGAGGGATGATGATCAGCAGGAGGGAAGTGTGTCTCTACCCAGAGCAGCTTTTTGCTTTAGGATTCCAGGTCCCCTGAGTTCCTGCAGCACTTGCCTAGCAGCAGTAAAAAATAGTGGGAACCTCCAGAAGTTGGGTGGGGGTAGGAGTGGGGAGGCCAGATTGCCTCTCTGTAAGACTCAAGATAATCATCATTCTGTTCTGCCTTCAGAACTAAAAGTATTCAGTTATGGAAAGCAAAACCCATGGGGAGTGTCATGGCCGAAATGGCTCAGTCTCTAAGAGAATAAACGCTGGAGTTAGAAAAGGGTTGTGAAAAGTCTGATTTCGGTTCAAGGACACCCTCTCGGTGTCACAGCCTTTGGAGCTGAAAGAACCTCTGGAAACCACCTAGTTGAAGTGACTCAGGTTGTAGAGGAAGAATCGGAGACCCAGAAGGGCCCCAAGATTATCACTTTGGGGTGACCTAAGGGTAGTCTGTCCTTCATAATGATTCCTAGAGGACTCTGGCAGAGGGTTGGCATGGGGCTGGGGGGCCACTTTGTGAGTCAGAACCCCTGAGTGTGAACCCTTCTGCAGCCTCAAGCTCCCCAAACCAATCATGGACAAGCCCAAGACAGGGAGAATAGAGACACCCAGACCAAGAGCTGGCGGGGGTGGGGGGAGCCTGTATTTTACAAATGTGCCTCAGGTAGCTGTCTGTGGCAGTGATACCCAAGCCCTATGCTCACCGCCATTTCCTGAAATGACATGGCCTTCACAGAGTCCCTTGAGTGGTGGCCAGTGTGTGTTCTGCCAGAGCACTTGGTGGCATTGTTCAGCCTGTGCTTATTACAGACTGGCTTCCTTGCAGCCCAAAGTCTAGCGGGGTGCCCTTGAACCTAAGTCAGACCGTTAGCAATCCTGTTATAGGTTCAGTCTATTTCCTTGTAGGTTGTAGATACGGTTAGCACTTTGAAGTAGAAGACGTGAGATGATTATATATATGTAATCTATCATATTCTTTTTCCCTCCCCTCTGTAAGCTATCCTATTCTATATGAAAAAAATCTATAAAATCTCTATGACCTTACGTATATTACACAGGTGTATAATAAGCATGTGTGTATGTGCGTGCGTGCGTGCATGTGTGTGTGCATATATATCTCTTAATCCAGCGCCTTCGACCGCTCGGCCACGCTACCCCACTGCATATATATCTCTCAAGAGGTCGAGGAGGGGCTAGAGTGGAGACTGGGTGGCCCCCTAACTTCATGAGTGAGTTTCAGGACTGCAGGCCTGATGACTCTCTCCCTACAGAACTACATCACCGTGGATGAGCTGCGCCGGGAGCTGCCACCCGACCAGGCCGAGTACTGCATTGCGCGAATGGCCCCTTACACCGGCCCTGACGCTGTCCCCGGTGCTCTGGATTACATGTCCTTCTCCACGGCACTGTACGGCGAGAGTGACCTCTAACCTACCCCCACCCCACACCCTGACCCCCAGTACGCCGTGCAAGCCCTGCCCTGCGCCTCTGCTGTCCCCACTCTCCTGCCTGGGCATGGTTTCCATGCTCAGCCAAAACCTGGTAAGCTGGGACCCACGTGGCAGTCGAACCTCCCTGCCCACAAAGTGACAGTTTACAAAATTATTTTCTGCAAAAAAGAAAAAAAAAATTATGTTAAAAAAAGGAAAAAAAAAAGGAAAAAAAAAAACCACATATTTTATTATAGAAAAAGTATTTTTTTCTCCACCAGACTTAAATGGAAAAGAGGAAAAATTAACTATTTGCACCGAAAATGTTTTGTTTTGTTGTGACATAGGAAAATAACCAAGCACAATGTTATATTCCATTCTTGTTATCCATTTTTTTCTATCTGTTCCATCTGCTGTATTCATTTCTCCAATCTCATGTCCACCTTGATGTGGGGATGGGGGGTGGGGTAGGGGTGATCTTGTCGAAAGGCACATTGGTGCATGTGTGTTTGCTAGCTCACTTGTCCATGAAGATATTTTATGATATTAAAGAAAATCTTTTGAAATGACTTTTTTAAGGAAGAATTCATGTGTCTTGTTATTTCTAAGTCCCGAGAATATTGGCCTCTTAATGCAGACTTTTTTTAAAAAGTTATATTGCCTATTAAAAATGATCAGGATGGAATCAGAGAGTGTGGATGACTTCTCTCTCTGATTTGGCACGGCTGGCTCCCACGACTGCTCCTTGTGGGGTGCCCATACCTCCCTGAGTAGTTCTGGACCCTGAGGCATTCTCCCTTCCTACTGTTTAGCTTCTTCATTTGGAAAGCTAGAGGAACTTTCCTCCCCAGGCTACTGGGAGTTGAAACAAGGCATGCATGTGTAAGTAAGCAGCTCTTGTGATCAGCCCCTTCCTTGGTGGTCCACAGTGCCAGGCAGCTTGGCATCCACCTGCCCGCATTCCTTTTGTTGCCCACACAGGAGTGATTCAAGAAGGGCCACCAGCCCCATGCTGTTCCGCACAGTTCGTAGATGGCAGCTGTGTGGCAGCACTTCCTGGTAACTTGTTTGGAAATGCAGAGTCTCAGGCCCTGCTCTAGACCTTTTGAGTCACAGTTTGCATTTTAACATTGCAGGAAACATATGTTCCCTCCTTCTTTAGAGTTTTAAAAGATTTAGTTGAAGGGCCGGGCACGGTGGCTCGTGCTTGTTAAGCTTCAGCCTATGAAGCGGCCGGGGCTAGGGATCGCGGTTCGAGTCCCGCCTGGGGCCCGTAGCGAGACCTAGTTCCAAAAAAAATAGCTGGGCGTGGTGGTGCACGCCTGTCATCCCAGCTACCTGGGAAGCTGAGGCTGGGGATTGCTTGAGTCTGGTACCCCGGGCAACAAGAGCCTGCGGTTCCACGGGCAAAAATAGCAAGACCTAGTCTCAAAAAAAAAAAAAAGATTTAGTTGAAGGGTCTCTTAAAAACACAACACTTAGGCCGGGCATGGTGGCGCATGCCTATAGATGGCAGCCTAGGAAGCCATGGCCGGGGCCAGAGATCGTGGTTCGAGTCCTGCCGGGGCCACATAGTGAGACCTAGTCTCCAAAAAATAGCTGGGCGTGGTGGTGCATCCCTGTAATCCTACCTGGGAAGCTGAGGCTGGGGATTGCTTGAGTCTGTGGTACCCCGAGCAACGTGAGCCTGTAGTTACACGGGCAAAAATAGCGAGACCTAGTCTCAAAAACAAGCAAACAAAAACAACACTTTATATAATGCATCCCTCATTTAAAAGGACTAAGACTCAATCAGAACCGCTGAGCCAAGGTCATAGGTGCCCTATCTTCGGTGTGAGATCCTCTTGTATAGGAGGTGGTTCTTTTCGGGAACACTTGCTGTCTTGGGAAAAGGAACTCTAGGCAAGAGGGTTGCTCAGGAGAAAGGACATTGGGAGTAAGCTTGGCATCTACTTTGGGAAAAATTCCTCTAGGTATTACCTGTGGTTGGTAAACGCTAAACTTGTGTTACTTGGCCAAATTTCCATGGGGAAAACCCTGGAACCAGGCCATACCCTGGGTTCCCAGGATCAAGTCATTTGAGAGCGGTTGATACATAAGGTACCTCATTTTAGCTATTTACATGCTGGTCTTAAGCCACAGTGGGATAGAAATTCAGGAGTGGGAGAAATTGCTCTAACAGTGCCAGACTGTACACACCTCAGTGTCTCAGTGTTCATGTCCTCAAAAATGTTAAAGGTCATACAAATGGAAGCATGTCCATCAAGTTCTTCTACAACTTTCTCAAAAACTGACCTTGAGTTTCTCAGTAGACAAGGGAACCTGTACATGTGCAAATGCCATGATTACTTTAAATTACTTTATGATCTATTAGTGAGGTAAAGATTTTAAAATCATTTTTTAAATGTACCCTTCTGTAGAAATTAAGGCGCTCTTGCTTGTCCAAATCATACACTTAACAGATTAAATCCCTCCAAACAGCCCATTTACAAACTTCATAAAATTCCTTTCAGTATTGTATTTGTCTTTGAGACTAGGTCTTGCTGTGTTGCCCACGGTAGTCCCAAACTCACAGACTCAAGTGAATCCTAGCCTCAGCCTCCCAGGTAGCTGGGATTACAGGTGCGTGCCACCACACCCAGCTATTTTTTTGAGACTAGGTCTTGCTATGTTGCCCGGGGTAGTCTCAAACCCACGGACTCAAGTGATCACTGGCCTCAGCCTCCCAGCACTGAGATTACAGGCGTGCGCCACCGTGCCCGGCTCAATATATTAAACATTCTGCAAGTTTCAGTGACTCCAGGGCTTCAAAACCCCAGCCCAGGCCAACGCCAGCCCCAAGCACAGCACTTGCTCAGCACAAGGCACTTGTGACATTGGGAGCGTGGCCTGGGGGAGCTCGGAGTAGTCCGTAGCTGCTTCTAGCTGTTCTCTCACTTCTGCAAGATTAAAACACATGGCTGGTTCAGTCACACCTTTCAGATGAAAACCACAAAACTGATACAGACCAGGTTCTCTCATGTGTTCAAGTACCTGAAATTCATCAACAGGTGTTCATGATACAGGCGATGCTGTTGAAAACACCAAGGTGTTAACTCTAAGAACCTGATCACCTCGTCTGTTTAGTCTAAATAGGCAACTTCATGTCCTCTTTCCACCTATGGCCGGTTGGGGGACTCAGAAGTTGAGAATGGTGATAGTTATAGTCACTTGGAGACTCGAAGCCAGCACACAGTAAGCAGCTCATGCTTCCAAACTCCACCCAAGGCACAGAACGCGTAACCTTGACTCCAGTAGACACGGTCTTCTGTGTCCCCAGGGTTCCCGAGTCTAGAGTGTTCCCCAGACATGTGTTCCACGTTTGTTTTATCCTATCCTCACTCCCCTAAGTTGGATTTTGCCCAGTTGTCACCATAACCTGTTCCAGCTCACTTTAAGTGACTGTAGGTGGAATGCCCTCCCCCAACCCAGGTGGCAGCTAATTGTTCCTGTATTACGGGCATAAACTGATTGTACCTCCTGCCTGTGTGGAGCAGGCTTTTTTTTTTTCTCTTTTTGCCTTTACCTGCACCTTTGTAGGGGCCGTGCTGACAGCCTGTGAAGACCAACTGCAAAGATAGCGCCTCCCTATCAACCCCTTAGCAAAACCCTAACTAGTCCAGGTGCCAGCCTGTTTGGGGAATATGCCATCTTCTCTGTCCCTGGGCCAGCTCAGAGCTGTCCTCACTGGGGTCGATCAGTGCCCAAAGAGTGATGACTTGGCTGAGCCATCTGGTGTGCTAGGGCTGTAAACAGGTAAGGTTGCTTGGGTTATTAGGAGATGGGAGGCTCTGCCAGTCCTTGGCCAGTGCCAGTCCCTCTGGCACAGCATGGAGGATGTCTAAGGGGGCATCAGAGGCAGGAGTGCCTCCAAGCTTTTCCATCTAATCAGTCTCAGACCAGGGCTTACCTGGTGACTGAGGGAAGAAATGCCCTGAAACCAATGCCCTTCAGGGAGACACATGCTCAGGCATGTCCTGCTACCTACCAGCTGGGTTACCTTGAGCAGATACCTCCTTATTTTCTTTGTGTGCCTGGCACATGGAGGTATGTAATGTGTGGCAGTAAACTGTTACTACTGTGCATTGTTAGAGCATCTCAAATATTTTTAAATATTCTAAAAGACCTGATTATAGCTGAGTCTCATTAAGAGTCCTCTTGCTATCTTTGATGAGTGGTGAGGCTCCCCAAAGTGTCTACATGCTAATCCCTGGGATCTGTGAATTTATTACTTTACATAGTAAATGGAACTTGGCAGTGAATGGAGTTAGTGTGAGGTGGGGAGATTTTAATAAGTGGGAGATTGGATTGTCAACCATCAGGAGATTTGACACGGAAGCAGAATTTGTTATGACCTGAGACCTTGAGCCAAGAATGCCTGCGGGCTCTGGAAGCTGGAAGAGGCAACTAAATGGATTCTTCTCCAGAGCCTGCAGGAGTGAGGCTGCTTTGAACCCATTTTTGGTCTCTGACCTCCAGAATGGAGATAATAAAGATATGTTGTCTTTAGTCACTGTGTTTGTGATAATTTGTGAAAGGGATCAATACCAAACTAATACCACTCCATTGTTCAGGCCTCCAGGAAGTTGCTATATCCTGACATCAGGGTTCCATGACAGCCACCCACCTTCAAAGACCTGACCTTGTAAGGTTGGCCCTTGTGGGGGACACCTTATATGCTGGACCAGAACCCCACCCTGGCCCACAGAGCAGGGCATGGAAGCTACAAAGCTCTGAAACCCCAAAAGGGTCAGAATGATTGTGCCTGGCAGGAGGCGGTGGGCTGTTGAGCTCAGCTGATTAGTGGCTACAAGTTGAGGGGCTGATGCTGCAGGCTTACTCTCTAGCAGGGTGGAGGTGGATGACCTTGAAACTGTGAGCACACATAAGCACTAAAACCAAATAAGAACCAGGTACACACATAAGGGGGACCCCAAAACTAGGCAAATGCACAAATACAAGTACAGGTACAAATGGCTATAGTCAAATCAAAGGACAGTGCCCGATATAGGTCGCTGTGGGTTCTTCCACCCACACTTACAAGAGACCTTAGGGTTTAACAACCATGAGGTCCCATCCATAAGGAAAGTAAAGAGCTTTATGTAGCTACAGGGGTCAGCTACCTCATCCAATCAGTGTCCACCAGTCAAATGGAGTGCCAGTCACTGGTCACCAGGAGTCCTGAGGACAACGACGATGCTCAGGAGTGGTCACCAGGAGTGCACCCCCAATAAACAGCTGGAGACACCAGGCCCAGGGCTTTGGTGCTCCCATCAGGCAGTGCCAGAGACTGGAGCCTCAGTCTCTGCAAAGGTCTCGACTTCTCTTCCTCAGTGGTTAGTCAACTGCTGGATGCAGCTGCTGGTCCCCCTTCCTCCAGAGGCCATGAACAGAGGCCTTCTCTTCTTTTGGGTCTGGAACAGTTCTCGCAAGCTCTCTGAGGATTCAGGTTCTCACGTTCTTTCTAAGGTTCCTTCTTTGGATCCTTCTCGTGTGCCAGTCCTCTACTCTTAGGGTTCCAGGTCCTTGTGTTCTCAGACTCTCTCTTAGAGACCCTGGCTTAAATCTACCTTCCAGGTGCCCACCCTAGAGTCACCCCTATGGTTAAAGGATCATCGACTTCACAATTGGGAGTAGACCCTGGAGTCCTTGATTAGATTCAGATTAAGACCACTGAGAGTTCCTACCCAGAAAGAACCTCAAGTGGAGGTCTTCAGGGTCACAGCTCTTTGCAAGGTAAGGGTGAAAAGGGTGACACAGAGGTAACACCAGAGATGGCACGGAACAGGTGACTAGCCCCACTCATCTGGTAGCAGGCAAACTTGGAAGTCGTAGCTCGAAGCATATTTTGAGGCCAAGAGGATCTGAAGTTTATGAGACACTTGGGCAGGACTTGCCTAATGGGGTGCTAATGCTAAAGGACAAATCTAGAAGGCATTTTGTGATTCAGGCTATAAAAGTCCTGAGAATGCTGGTCCAGCTGCTGTTTGAAATGCAGTTTAGGCCTGCACGAATGGCTAAGGTGGTACAAAGGGACCCTTTGCCAGCAACTTGAACCAGCTACTCATCTTAAAGACAGCAGAGGAAGGCCATAGGTATTTCACAGAACCAGGAGCTAGGGAGCAGCTCAGCTTCAGGTAGAGAGTAGCCACAGAACCCTGAAATTGCCCTGGAGGCCAAGAGCCTATTTTCCCTCTTATCTCAGCTCCTCCCTGGATGTTGGTGCCTCTTCCCAATGACCAGCTTTCTCTGCTCCTGACTCATGGTGGATGGGGCAGCCTCATGTTGTCAGTGTTTACATTCCCTCTACAAAGAGGTAGTTCCATTTCCAACTTTGCTGGACCCACTCAGCCCAGCCTGGCCTGGTCTCACACAGCAATGCCTATATATAGAGAGTGCTGAGGCCCAGACTTGAATAAGGGCTACCTCATTCATTGTCAGTTTCATATCTGAGATCAGGATACAGTTTGCCATCCATCTCCCTGCAGAGCAAACAGTGTCCGCCATCATTGTTGGCCAGGGGTCCATCATAGTGTCACATCACTGCCCGCATTTAGGAAGGTGAGTCCAGGTGGTTTTGTGTTTGAATCTTCTGATAGGGGTGCTGTGGTGAAATTGGGGGGCCATGGCCCCAGCATGGGAATGCTGCATTAAGATAACAATCATTGTGCTCTGGTGGGTGGAGACTTGGAGAAGGGAAGCCAAGGCTTCTCTTGAGAGGAATAGAGAAAGGGGATTTAAGAGGGAGAGAGAAAGCTGGAGAAGAGGGAGAGCCGAGGAACAGCAGGTAGGCTGGAGGCCTTGAATCTGCCACTGCCATGTGCGGCAGCAGTGCAGGGAAGGAAGCCACACTGGGTTTCCATTCCCAGTCCGGGCCAATGAGGAGCCCGGGGAAGCATGTTGGAGAAATTTGTGAGCTGTGCAAGCCAACTTGGAAAACTGGTACTTGAAAACTTGCTTTAACTTTGAAACTGTGAAGTTGGGAATTGTCTGGAGATCTGAAGAGAACTTGCAGTGTTGTTGTTTTTATGGTGAGCTTCTGCTGCTGTTTTGAGTGAGTCTGGTGGTTTGGGCTGAAAGAAGGCTGGAGCTGTACTTTGAAGGAGGATCAACAATGCCATCTTGGTTTCTTCACCAGATTTAAATCTCCCACTTTTGAAGGAGGATTGACGATCCTATCTTGGTTTCTTTACTTGGCTTAAGGAGAACAGCTGTGCCTTTGGAAGACAATCGATGGCACCATCTTGGTTTCTTCATTTGGCACCATCTTGGTTTCTTCATTTGGCTTGAAGGTGGGACAGCTGCCATTTTGTGGACATATGGCTAAGGACCCATGTGCAGTTTTTTGGACTAGAGAGTAAACTGATTGGCAAGATAATCAAAGGGAGTCCATTGTACACTCAGTGATTATTATTTTGTCTGTTTAGAAGTAAATAAATCTGGTTTTGCCTTTTTTTTTTTTTTAAAGATAGTGTGGTCTTGCTACTGTTTGAGCAGGCTGGGACGAACCTGATGAGTGGCTGGAATTAAAGGGCCTCTGCTCCGGTTTGTAAGTTAAGTTCTCTCTTTTGCCTGTTTTGTTACCCAATTTTCACTTCCATTAACACCTTGGTAAGATCAAGGACCAGTACAAAGTCTGTGAAATGAACACACAAAATCCTGGTGAACACAGCAGAATACACTAAGGAAAGCTGCATTGTCAATGCTATTGATGCACAAGAGGAAGTGGGGAGTGGAAACATTCGCTTGAAGATGTTAACCAGGAATTCAGAAAAGTTGGAGTCTATCCTTGAAGTTTTAGCAAACTTGTTTTATTTGTATTTTTCTTTTTATGAATGAGAGTAACAGATTATTAAATATCTAAATATGCTTAAGGAGCTCTTTCAGTAAGTACTGAGTATATATATATAACAGAATTATAAATGATAAAGTATTATGTTATAGATTAATTGGTTACACTTTGAAAGCTTGTAACACTGTGGAACAACTTATAAATTGGCTATCTTAGATTCAACCAAGTATGGGTCACAAAACATTTACCTGGTAACTCCTCCTTCTGGATGCTACTTTTCATGAGAGAGCAAAAGAAAAATTCATCCCAAACCCACTCTGTAATTTGGCCACTAAGAAGAGAGATCAGCAGGCAAAGTCAGCATTCTTTTTTTTTTTTTAGACTAGGTCTTGCTATGTTGCCTGGGACAGTTGATCCCACAGACTCAAGCGATCCCCAGCCTCAGCCTTCCAGGCAGCTGGGATTACAGGCACGTGTCTGCTTTTCCGAGACCAGGTCTCACTATGTTGCCCAGGGTAGGTCTCGAATTCATGAACTCAAGCAATCCCAGGTCTCTTGCCTCCCAGTGCTTGGACTACAGGTGCATGCCGCTACACCTAGCAAAGTCAAGCATTCTTATCACAGATTAACATAAGTTTCTTAATTGGCCCCTCTTGCATTTCCTTTCCAATTCCCTATTAGAAATCTCCTTTGGAGTTCCAAAACAGTGCATGAGAAATTTTGCCAACTTTAAAGTCTTGGGGAGCTGATTTGTGAACACTTATAAAAGGCCATAGTGATCATGGGACTGGCCCAATTCCAGCAGACAATATCTGGCTTACAATATCTTCTTCAGGGTTGGCTTACAATATCTTCTTCAGGGTTGCTACTGGGCACTATAGAAAGAGCAATCTAAAGATCTCAGTTCTTGCTGAAATACAAACAAATAGCATCTTTCCTGGTCCTGGTGGACCATTCAGTGTCCTGGAGGGGGTGAGGGACAGCACCCTTGGGGGGCTAGGTGGCAGTGTAAACCAACATGCCTGCATGTGTGGTCTTAAGAACTGGATGGCTGGCAAGGGTGTTTCTGCTGGCTGTAAGGACAAGTTGCTTGTCCTGTTTTGCTTAAGTTCTGCTGGCTTGGGCTCCTCAAACCCATAGCTGTTACGAAGTTAACAAGGAAAATTAGGACTTAAGAAGATCTCAACAAATAAAATGAGTAATAAAGATGGGCATAATCTTACAAAGTGGCATTTCATAGGAATACTTGTAAAACCCTAAATCTAAGTCTAAAAACCCCATTTTTTGGACCTAGAAGGAATCTGTTAGCAGAAATAAGCCAAAAAAAAAAAAATACTGGATGATCTCACCCAGATGCTTGATATAGGAGAAAAATACAAACAAAAGGAAAGTAAAATTTAAAGCTGACAGCAGAATTGAAGCACAGAGCAAGAGAGGGCGAGGGGGAAAATCAGGGGAGAGATGGGCACAAGAGATTAAGATGATGGTTCAAGGATGACAAGGTGGTGGGAGAACCTTGAGGTAGACAACAAACGCTATAGATGCAATCAATTAAAGAATAAAATTATAAAATACTAAACAAACCAACTTTCAAAGTAGAAAGGATGAGGATCCCATGGCTAAGAGATCCAAGAAGATCCCAAAATTAATATGATTCAACAGCATGGTAGAATAGCTGGGGGTGGGGGGGGGGATTAATTTGATCTTGGGCTAAACCAATAGCTTGAAACCATGGAAGCTATTGGTGCTCACATAGTCTTCCAGCTGGGGTGAGAGGCTCAGTACCTTGGCTGATTTTTAATGAGAGAACAGTGAAGTGGCTCCCACAGTGGAGTGCCCCAGTTCAAACATGTGAGCTGAACTTTGTAGCACATTTCCCTGTTCAGACCAATTGCAGGCCTGCATCCTACTCAATACAAAAAATGTAATTATAAGCTGTGGGAGGGATGGGCAGGGCACAGCCAAGACACTGAGTGATCTGAGAGTGTCCGGGTCGTTTGGGAGTTAAGTCTGAGGATCAGATTGAATGAAGTTCTTGTGGGGGTGGGGAGGGAAGGGGCAGTTTTCGGGTTCTACTTATTGCAAAATAGTTTCTATTTCCAAACTTAGGCTCAATGGTGAAAGTAGCATCTGAAGAAGACGAGGGGTCCTCATTACAAGGCAATGGTAGTGGGGATGCAGAAGCAAGCAGGGGTGAGAGATTTCCATGGAAAAGTAAATGGACCTCAGTAAAGTACCCAATATGGGATAATAGGGAAGAAAGGTCACAGAGTGTTAGTGTTGCAAAACTTTTGAGGTCATGAAGTTCAACCTTCCCATTTCACAAAGCAAGGTTGGGGAGTACTGATTGCTTGCTCCAGGTCACACAGGCGGAGGAAGCACTAGGTGTGCTGACTCACAGTCCAGTGCTAGATTCTAAGGAGCAGCCTAGTTTGGAGCCAAAGTAAGGAGTGGGGGGAGAGAGAATAAATAGGTAGGGATATTTTGGTTACAGGCACAATCAATATGAAATTATTAAATATAATAAGTTTTAGTTCACACCATTCTCAAACAGGTTCTTCCTCTGAGGTTTCAAAATGGCTGCCAGGAGATGGAGCCATACACCTCACAATCTCAAGTCTATCAGAGATGCTTTTGGGAAGAAAATGAAGATGGAAGCTTAGAGTAGGAAATTTTAGGACAGCAGGTCTCACTCACAAGGACAATGAAGGTAGTAATATGGACAATGAATGAATCTTAAACTAAACTGACTATAGAAGTTTCCAGGAATCTGAGGTGGGGTCTGCAAAGATTATCAGCTAGAAGTGGGGGCAGAGGAGGTTATCAGTCTTAGAAGACTCCCAAGGCGATAAATTCCACACTAATTTCATCAGAGAACACTATGAAAGAACACCTTTTTGCGCTGGCAAAAGTAGTGCACTTGCACTGCTAGCCTGTGTCTGCAGGCATCTCTCTTTCCATCCCCTGGATAAATCTGTGCTGATGAATGGGATTGTCTGCTAAATTCTTCCTCATGTATGGGGCAGCAGCTAGCAATGGCTGTAATGGTCTTGCTGAGATCAGGGCCGGGCACGGTGGCTCGTGCCTGTAAGCTTCAGCCTATGAAGCAGCCGGGGCTAAGGGATCGTGGTTCAAGTCCCGCCTGGGACCCGTAGCTACCTGGGAAGCTGAGACTGGGGATTGCTTGAGTCTGTGGTACCCCGGGCAATGAGAGCCTGCGGTTCCATGGGCAAAAATAGCGAGACCTAGTCTCAAAAAAAAAAAAAAAAAAATTGTCTTGCTGAGATCATTTAAATTCAATCAAGGACTCTAGGATGTGTACCCAGAGGGTAGATTTAAACCAAGATTTCCAAGAGGAGAAAGGACTTGAATGTGGAAAACCAGGCAAGGACCCAGAGGAGAACGAACTGGCATGTAAGAAGGACCCAGAGAGAAAGAGCTTTCACATGGAAACTCAGAGGAGCCTCAGAAAGAACCTAAAACCCCAGAGAAGGAACTACAAAGCAGTCTTGGAAAGCTTACATACAAGAACTGTTACAGACCCAGGAGAAGAGAAGATGTCCATTCCTGACCTCTGGAAAAGGGAGGGGGACCAGCAGCCACATCCAGCATCCAACTAACTGATAGAGGTGATGTGGTGAAATTGGGAGGCCTTGGCCCTCAGTATGGTGGTGCTGCATTGGAATAGCAGCCATTGTACCCTGTTGGGCGGAGACTTGGAGAAGGGAAGCCAAGCCTTCTTGCAAGAGGAGAGAATGAGGGATTTAAACGGAGACATAGAGAGAAAGCCAGAGAGAGAGGAGCAAGCAGAGGAGCAGGGAGGCTGGAGTCCTTGGAGCTGCCACTACCATGTGCAGCAGCAGGCAAGGAAGGAAGCCATGCTGTGGACTTCCTTTCCTAGCCTGGGCTGGTGAGGAGCCCAGGGAAACATGTTGTAGAAACTTGTGACCTATGTAAGCAGATTGGAAATTTGGTACTTGAGAACTTGGTTTAATTTTGAAACTGTGAAGTTTGCAGATTGTCTAGAGACCTGAAGAGCTTGCTGTGTTGCTATTTTCATTGTGAGACATCTAAAGTGGTTATCACTGTTTTATCAAGAGAGTCTTGCTGGTTTCTGGGTCATTTTAGAGATGGATGGAGTTGAAAGAATGCCGGAGCTGTGCCTTTTGGAGAAGAATTGAAAATGCCATTCTGGTTTTCCTTGTTGGATTTGACTATCATGCTTCTGAAGGACTGACAGTGCCATCTTGGCTTCTTCTGGTTTAAAGTGAATTTCTGTGACTTTGGAAGAAGGCACGATGGTGCCATCTTGGTTTCTTCATCTGTCTTGAAGGTGGAACAGTTGTCATTTTTAGGAAATACATGGCTGAAGGCCATGTATAGCCTTTTGGACTAGAGACTGGACTAGTGGGTAAGATTACCAAAGGGAGCCCCAGCTGGGAGACTGAGGCTAGGCATCACTTGAGTCTACAGGTTCAAGACAACCCTGGGCAAAAAAAAAAAAAAAAAAAAAAATTAAGATTACCAAAGGTGGCTGGGCATGTTGGCGCATGCCTGTAAGTGGCAGTCTAGGAAGCCCTGGACAGAACCAGGGATCGCGGTTCAAGTCCCACTAGGGGCAACATAGCAAGACCTAGTTCTAAAAAAATAGCTGGGTATGGTGGTGTGTGCCTGTAATCCCAGCTACCTGGGAAGCTGAGGCTGGGGATCACTTGAGTCTGTGGTACCCTGGGCAACGTGAGCCTGCGGTTTCACGGGCAAAAATAGCGAGAACTTGTCTCAAAAAAAAAGATTATCAAAGGGATCCTTTGTACCCCTCAGTGACTTTTGTTTGTTTTGTCTTGCATGCGGGCTGGGATGAACCTAAAACCTAAGGAGCACCTGGATTTATAGGGCCAGCTGCTCCCATTTGTAAGTTTTGTTAAGTACCTTTTTACCTGTTTGCTACCCGATTTCAGAAAAACCCACAGAATGTGAACTGCCATCGGGTACTGTTCCTTGACTTTAGCTATAGCCCTTTTGTACTTATAATTGGCTCCTTGTTGTCTTTGATTAAGCTAGAGTCCTTGTAGTTGTTTTCTGCTTTTGTGTGATTAGGCTATAGCCCTTTGCACTTGTATTTTATTTTTATCATTGTGTTTAGTTTGGGGGTGCCCCTGTGTGTGTAGCTTCTTGTTTAGTTTTCATGTTTGTTAGCACCCTGTTTCATTCAGAGGGACCTAAGAACCCCAGGCTGAATCCCATCATCTAAACCTCAACAATGACACACCAGGTGTAGCAACCTGGTAGCTCAGCCCAAAGCAATGGGGTTCACTCGTTCACGATCTGACCTGGGTCATGTGTTCACGTTAGCATAGCGGGTACACCTCTTCCAAGCCAGGGCCCCTGGATTCAGTGTGGGTATCAGGACTCTATGGCAAGCAACTGAAATCACTGCCTCCCCCTGAACCCCAAAATTTATAAGCACATTTTTCAGATGCTGCTGGCTGTCTAAACAGCATGCATGAGAGAGGAAGGAATGTGTCAGAGGCTGTGGCAGGAGGCAAGAGGGGGTGTGGGGGGGTAGGGGGGGCTGGGATGAGCAACTTTATTCCCCTAATTTCAGTTTCCTGGTGGGCCTATGAGAACCTTCCATTGTGGGCCTATTTGGAGGATTAAATGGGAGAGGCACTTTCTACTACTGGAACCTGACACAGCAAATAAACACAGCCTATGCCAATATTGTGTGACTATAGCAACCTAAGATAGGCCTCCCCAAGATGTCTAGATAGGTGTAAAGAAGCAAAAATCTGACATTCCCCATAGTGACGTCTTTAACAGAATGTTTGTTTCCTAGAAAGGGCCTTTTGAAAGAGACATTTACATGTGCAAAGGCAAATCTGTGTAAAGGCATCTCTCTCACAGTACCCACAAGACCTAATCTCCTTAGCTAGGGCTTCAATGGAGAAGGCAGGACTTCAATCTGCATGACAATCATAACTTTGCTTACTGTGTCTTCCCAGTCATGCTCCCATAACTGGACTTCTCCCTCTGCCCTCAATTGTCCTGAGTTTGCCCTACTTCCTCTTAGTCGAGGTCACTTTATATTTATTTATTAGATGTATTTTTTTTGAGACTAGAGCTCCCTATTTTTGCCCGTGGAACTGCAGGCTCTCATTGCCTGGGGCACCACAGACTCAAGCAATCCCCAGCCTCAGCTTCCCAGGTAGCTGGGATTACAGGCGCATGCCACCACATCCAGCTATTTTTTGGTACTAGGTCTCGCTACGGGCCCCAGGTGGGACTTGAACCGCGATCCCTAGCCCCGGCCGCTTCATAAGCTGAAGCTTACAGGCACGAGCCACCATGCCCGGCCCCCGGTTTCATCATTTCTTCCTTTCTCCAAAACCTAACATCTAAAATGTAATTCATTTGAGCATAAACGTCTCTGGCTTTGCTCTTATCAATCTATCGGACCATGGTTTGATGATTTGCATGTGAGCACCGAGGCTGGGAGCCCAGCACAAAGAGAAGGGCAGTACAAGTGCACAGCGGCTACTCCTCCCATAAAACAGTGGTATTTAGCTGGGCGTGGTGGTGCATGCCTGTAGGTGGCAGCCTAGGAAGCCACGGCCGGGGCCAGGGATCGCGGTTTGAGTCCCACCTGGAGTGGTATTTAGGATCCACCTCTCTCTTCAGCCATCAAGCCCACGACTGCACTCTCTTGTTGACTTAATCTTGCTGTGACTTCATTGTGTCCAGGCAGGTTTTTCCCAAGATGTCCTAAGCAGGCTTTTCTCAACTCAGCTCCGTGTGGGACTAACATCACGAGCCTATAGATCTCTGGAGACACTGTTGTTATTAAAAATGACTTAGATTTAGAGTCATCTCCAGAAATAAACTTTCTATTGGAGAAACCTATCTTGGGGGAGAACGCACACCCAGGAGCAAGGTTTGGTCCTGGAAATCATTCCCTGCCTATCATTGGAGACCCCTCCTCCTCCCTGATGCCCATATTCATCCCTTAGCTCTGGCTCTAAACCCGAGTCGTCCCATTTACTTTAGAATTTACCACGAGGCTATTTCTTCATAGTGGTGCCATTCGGCTAGTCTTTCCCCACAAGGATCTGTCTGGTGTGGATTTGTTTGTTCTGTGGCCTTGAGCAGGTGGGGGTGCTGCGTTTCTCAGCTGTTTTCCTCCCAAGCAGGATCCGAAGCTTCCGGTCCCAGCCACTCAGCTAGCTCCTCCTGGCTCACACCTGTGTGGCAGCTATTGATTTGCAAGGCCCTGTTTACCTGTGGGCTTGCCTTAGCTCCCACCTGTGCGGTAATGGCTGATGGGGGTTTTGCATGGAACTAATCTGGCTCCCCTGCTGAGACTTTGTTCACCATGTGCAATAAGGCTCACAGCCCGCCTGGAGTACAAAGCCTCTTGTAAAACAGCTTTGTCTGGTATTTCCTTTGAGCTGGAAGGACTCCATGGGTGAGGTGCTTATTGTCACTGTGAGCCCTGCTCTGGAGCTAAGCTCTTGGACTGAGTTGCCATGATCTTGGGGCCTCAAGGGCTTCAAGGTCAGTGGGGTCAGAACCTGCTGGGGTTCAAATCCCAAGGCAGCCTGGGGCAAATCCCTCACCTCACTGAATTCATTTCCTCATGTGTAGGACAGAATAGAGGACTGAGATTGTGGCGAGAGGTAACTGGGTAAAGTCCTTATTTTAAACGTTTCAGCTCCAGAGCTGGGCACAGTGGCTTTGTGCCTGTAAGCTTCAGCCTATGAAGCGGCCGGGGCTAGGGATAGCAGTTCGAGTCCCGCTTGGGGCAACACAGCGAGACCTAGTCCCAAAAAACAGCTGGGCATGGGGGCACGCGCCTGTAATCCCAGCTACCTGGGAAGCTGAGGCTGGGGATTGCTTGAGTCTGTGGTACCCCGGGCAACGAGAGCCTGCGGTTCCACGGGCAAAAATAGCGAAACCTAGTCTCAAAAAAATAAACAAACAAATAAACAAACAAATAAACAAGTAAACAAATAAAAAAAATAAACACATAAATAAAAAAAAGTTTCAGCTCCAACTCTTCCTGCAGAACCTTCACATCACGGCACAGGTGGCCCCTTCAGCTGAGCCTGTAGTGATTGTTGAACCAGTGAGGGGTTGCGAGGCCATGTGTGGCGTCAGGGGGTTGTCCTGGCAGAGATACTGGGGCAGCAGGGCCTGGATGAGTGATGATGAGGAGAGTATGGGGCATGTCCTGCCCTCAGAGGGTAGTGGCAGAAGCAGAGAGAAGAAAGGAGAGGCATCCCTCAGCCTCAGGGGGCAGCTGTCCTGGTTGGCCTGTTATCCTCTTGGCTGGAGGCCTTCCCAGAGGCCCACATCACATTTGGGTGGGGGTGCCCCGGCCTGATCATCCTGCTGGCCTGTTCCATTTCTGACAACTTGCAATTAGTGTCTCTCCCCAAGCTGCCACCTTGGGTATCTTGCAGGCCTCTTTCCCCAAAGTCTGGGGTGGGTGGCGGGATGGGGGCAGGCTCAGCCAGTAAAGCGCCCAGTGAGTGGCTCTGGGAAAGCAATAGGAAACCCACAATTAGAACTGGGGAGGAAGGGAGGTGAGATAGGCCTGGGAGACCAAGTTTACTGAGCTGCTCCAGGAGCTGGTGGGTGAGCTGTGGGACAGGGCCAGGGCTTCTGGGAAGCTTCTGACCTCAGGGCTGAATAACAGGAATGCAAATAGAATCGAGGGGGGTGACCTGCCCTGGAGAATTACCCAGAAACTACAGACCTGAGAACAGAAATGATGAACTGGTTTTAGTCCTGTCCCTCTCACTTCATTGAGAAGGAAGGATGGTAGGAGCAGAGTGGGAAGCACAGGGACATTGGGGGAACCTGGGTTTGATTCCTGTTTCTGCAGCGTACTAGCTGTGTGACCTGGGGAAAGTTACTTACCCTCTTCTGCAATTGTAGGATTTGTGGAGTTTTGCCATTCCATGTGCTAATTGATCCACAGAGGGGTCTACAGTATAACTATGACTTTATAAATAATATTGTATGTCATGGCTCTATCATGCCATCATTCCTTCATTCTCCACACTCCAACACATATTATTAAATATTACTGGTTATCATCAAATTTTTTTTTTGAGACTAGGTCTCCCTATTTTTGCCTGTGGAACTGCAGGCTCACGTTGCCCGGGGTACCATAGACTCACGCAATCCCCAGACCCAGCTTCCCAGGTAGCTGGGATTACAGGCACATGCCACCACACTCAGCTATTTTTTGGGAACTAGGTCTCACTATGTTGCCCTGAGCGGGACTCAAATTGTGATCCCTGGTTCTGGCTGGGCTTCCTAGGCTGCCACTTACAGGCACACACCCCTGTGCCCGGTCCTTGGTTATCATCAATTCTAAGAGGCATCTCTTAGGGCAAAACCTTTCACAATACATACGTGTAACTTGTACACTTTAGATTATCTCACAGTTTTTGTCAGTTATATTTCTTTCTTTCTTTCTTTCTTTTTTTTTTTTGAGACTAGGTCTTCGCTACTTTTGCCCATGGAACTGCAGGTTCACATTGCCGGGGATACCCCAGACTCAAGCAATCCCCAGCCTCAGCTTCCCAGTAGCTGGGATTACAGGTGTGCACCACCACACCCAGCTATATTTTGGGGACTAGGTCTTGCTCTGTTACCCCAGGTAGGACTCAAACCGTGATCCCTAGCCCCAGCCGCTTCATAGGCTGAAGCTTACAGGCATGTGCCACCATGCCCGGCTGCCATCCCTTATTCTAGCTGTCCATGGGGGTGTGGCTATCCCAGGGAGGCGGGAAGTGTTGGCTGTGGTCTGCCTGTGGTTTCTGGCTGCTGTGAATGTCTGGCCTGTATCAAGGACTCCAGAAAATCAGAGTCTGCGGTGTCTTACACCAAGTCTAGTCCTTTGGCTGGCCCAGGTTGTGGGTCCCCCAGCTTTCCAAAGGCTTGCAGGCTCCTGCCTGCTGAGGTTGGGGTGCAGGGAGACCAGGCACAGGCTCCTGAGGCCAGGCATGACTGCAAGGCCCACCACTTACACCCTGGGGTAGGAGCGGGGACTGCTTGGTGGGGGTGGGGTGTGCTTCTGAGCTGCTACCTTCCCACCCTGGATGATAAGGATCTGGTTTCCTCATCCTTCTCTTCTGTCTGATGCTTTCTTATAATACAGATCCATGACTTTACTTCCCTCTAGACTGCTAAGAGTCCAAAACTTGCTTCCTAAAATGTGTTGTTTTGAGATATGGCAAATGGCAGGTTCGTCCCTTTTATGAAAGTTACTTCCGCATTTCAAAACTGACTGACTAGCCATGACTAGGCATGGTGGCTCACGCCTGTAAGCTTCAGCCTGTGAAGAGGCCAGGGCTAGGGATCACGGTTTGAGTCCCACCTAGGGCCTGTAGCAAGACCTAGTTCCAAAAAAATAGCTGGGCCTGGTGGCATGCGCCTGTAATCCCAGCTACCTGGGAAGCTGAGGCTGGGATTGCTTGAGTCTGTGGTACCCCGGGCAATGAGAGCCTGTGGTTCCTCGGGCAAAAATAGCAAGAGCTAGTCTCAAAAAAAAAAAATAAATAAAAGAAAGAAAAAAAAAAAACTCGACTGACAGTTTCACAAACCTCCAAACCTCGGTTTGCTTGGAAACTCTGCCTTTGGTCCTGGGCACTTGGAACCCTAAAAGAGTAATTTTCTTCAGAAAATGTACCCAGACTCCCTCCGTAAGCCAGCAGTCAGGGTATGAGGACCATATCCAGCCAAGGCAATCAGGAAACGGACCCCAAGGCTGGCAAGAAGCAGGTTTATTAGGACCAGTACTGACTCAGCAGATTCATATCCTAAGGCTGAGTTCCCCTAACAGGGAGTTAAGGGTTTAGATACACTTTCCATGCTCTGGTGCTCTGGGTGGGCTATCGTTGGTAGTAGTGCAGGGCCTGACATGGCAAAGACAGAATGAGGAAAATTCAAGGAGAAACTGGGCTGCAGACCAGTAAACGGAGTCAGTCAGTCATGGGTCTATCTAGAGCCCCAGGCTGGATTTCTTTTTCTTTTTTTTTTTTTTGAGACTAGTTCTCACTATTTTTGCCCGTGGAACTGCAGGCTCACATTGCCCGGGGTACCACAGACTCAAGCAATCCCCAGCCTCAGCTTCCTAGGTAGCTGGGATTCCAGGCACGTGCCACCACGCCCAGCTATTTTTTGGGTCTAGGTCTCACTATGGGCCCCAGACAGGACTCGAACTGTGAGTCCCTAGCTCTGGCCTCTTCATAGGCTGAAGCTTACAGGCACAAGACACCATGCCCGGCCAACCCAGACTGGATTTCTTAGGTCACTGTGCTTCAGCAGACTTCAGTTTATCATCCTTCACTTGGTCATCATGCTTCACCCCCATCCCCTATTGAAGAATGTGGGTTTGGGGCCTGGCATGGTGGCTCGTGCCTGTAAGCTTCAACCTGTGAAGCAGCTGGGTCTAGGGATTGTGGTTCGAGTCCCGCCTGGGGCCCCATAGCAAGACCTAGTTCCAAAAAAAATACAGAGGGGCGTGGTGGCATGTGCGTGTAATCCCAGCTACCTGGGAAGCTGAGGCTGGGGATTGCTTGAGTCTGTGGTACCCCGGGCAATGTGAGCCTGCGGTTCCATGGGCAAAAATAGCGAGACCTAGTCTCAAAAAAAAAAAAAAAAAAAAAGTGTGGGTCTGGGATGAGGCAGAGCAGGTTTTCAGGCCTGGCCTGGGCACCACCTGACCAGGAGACAGGCCAGGCGCAAGTCCTTGGTCTCTTGGCCTTAGCATCCTGTGGGCAGATGGAGATAGCAGGGTGAACCCCACTGGCTGTGAGGAACCAGAGGAAATGGAGGTGCGAGAGCCTGAGGGTGCGCTGCATCTGGCTTGCCCCGCTGGTGCCTCCCTGGTCAGCTGGCCCAACCTGGTCCCCTCGTTTTAGCCAGTGACACTTGTTTCCACCACCTGATGTCACCAACACCTTACTGGCGGCTGCCAATGTTCAGCTATTAGTAGCTCTGTATAGGCACAGTTGCCCCTCGAGTCCCAGTGGCCTGTAGGATGGTCGCCAGCCGTGGGATTGCTGCCTTGGTGAGGCTTAGCTGTTATCATTTCAGAGACAGAAGATCACTTCTAATTGTGCCCCATCTCAACATTTGCGGGAGCCCATTTGCTTAAAAGTGAGTCAAACTATTTAGTAGACAAATGCTACAGAAACTCTCTTCATATAAGTGGTAGGTTATGGTCAATTAGAGGTCTCCAGGTGTTTGTATGTGTGTACACAAATATATCACTTTTTAGTTTTTTGGGTTTTTTTTTTTTTTGAGACTAGATCTCACTATGATGTCCGTGGAACTACAGACTCATGTTGCCCAGGGTACCCCGGACTCAAGCGATCCCCAGCCTCAGCCTCCCAGGTAGCTGGGATTACAGGCATGCACCACCATGCCCAGCTATTTTTTGAGACTAGATCTCACCATGTTGCCCCAAGTGGGTCTCGAACCTGCAGACTCAAGTGATTGCCAGTCTTGGCCTCCCGTTGTAGGCTAGGATTAAAGGCACATGCCACCATGCCCGGCCTTATATCACTTTTGAGTTGCCAAATGTTTATGCAGTGAGTATTGGGTACTCCTGTAAAGCATTTCACTGAGGTCTAACTGACAGACAAATAGCTGTGGATATTGAAGGCATACAACTTCATATGTCTGTGTCTGCTATTTTCAAGCCTCTCCATCCCTGAAAATCACACAACTTATGTACATGGGAGTCAGTAAGTCAGACATCACTATTGTTATAGGGATTTTAAACTGAGAAAGACAGCAGCTGAATGGGATTGCAGGGCCAGGGTCTATGCTGGTGACTCGGAGCAGGCTGAGTCCAGGATCCACAAGGATGTGGCTACAATCCTGAATCAAGCCAGCAGGTGGCACTCATGCTCCCCGGTGACCACCCAACGGGACAGACAGTACGTAGTCAGCCGAGGGTTCCTGAACATGTAATTTTCAAACTTCCTATTCCACCACAATGAAAACCTAGGAGAATTTTCTTCCGGGAAGAGCAATTAACATGACCTCTTAGGAGGAGAAATTGCATTGTGGGACTTGTCTGGGAAAGGAAAATATCCTCCCTAGGCTGTCTTAGGGAGGATGGGGAGAAGCCACTGAAGATCTCCAGGTAGGAGGAAGAAGGGGCCACTGTGGAGGCTGGGAACTGCAAGACAGGGATTAGGGCTGGACATGAGAAGTGCCTGGGGCCTGAGGACCTCAAGTCCCCACATTGTAGGCTTCTGGGTTTAGCAAGAGGGTGACAATATACAGAATTACCTGGGGGTAATGGCAATGGAAAAGTGAGCTCAGCCCAGGAGAACCATCTATTTCCCTACAGTGACTAATGCCATTGTATTCAGTCCCCTCCATCACAGAGCCTGTGGTGCAGGGGAAACAGAGGACCAGGTCGGGAGGATTTGATGAGGAGCATTTGGGGTGGCAGCTGAGCAACTTTTGGTGGGGTTTCCTTAAGGTCAGGGTCCCAGGCAGCTTCCTTAGACTCTGGGTACCCTCTTATTGGAGAGAAGACTGGAAGGAGACATTGGCGGGCAGAGGTAAGCTGAACCAGAGGGATGCCCTAGAGAGGCCCACCTGGCAGCAGGAGAGAGCCAACTGCTGGGCTCAGTGGGGGAGCAGGGGACTCCAGGCTGGGGGTCACCCAAGCCAGAGCTGGGTGGGAGCAGAGAGGGACATTATGGTCCCAGGACAGATGAACTTGGTTGCTGTTGGGCACGACTGTGTCCTGGTTTCAAGAAGCCCTGCTTTGGTACAGATTCTGACGGGAGCAGAGTATGGGGATTATCCTGTCCGACCTTCATGGATAGTGTGAGGTCAGTGGAAAGAGAAAACACACGAGTGTAAATGTGTGCACCTGTAAACATTAAGCCTCTTACCAGAAGACTGTCATTAACTGGGGCTGAAGAAAACATCAGTGGCCAAGCCTATTAGACCTCTGCAAGTATGTAACCTCTCTAGACCTTAGTTTCCTCACCTGTAAAGTAGACACAATATCAGTATTGACCTCAGAGCCATTAAGAGGATGAAGAACAAGAGAAGGCTTGTCAAGCACCTGGTAAGTTCCTCAAATGAGTGTTGTTGCTGTCACCTAATTACTAGTTGCATCTACAGAACAGGAGCATAGGTAACATTGAGGTGGGGATGAGGGTAGAGGGGTGAGTCATGGGGGAGGCAATGCAAATGAGGAGGGGGAGCCTGTGGGAGTGAAGGTGAAGCGGTGGGACGGTAACCTTCTAAGTCTTTGCTACTCAAAGTATGTTCTGAGGACCAGTGGCATTGCCTACAGCTGGGTGGATGTGGGATGTTGGGGCCCCAGTCAGAGCTGCTGACTCAGAATGTGCAGATTTGTGTGCATGCGGTGTCTGAGACGCACAGCTGTCAGCCATATTCATGGAGTCATCAGTTTGGTGGGACTAATATAAAGAAGATGGGAGATAGGTTGAGAACAATTAGAATCCTAGCCCCTAAATATTTCCACGTGCAAGTTGTTAACTAAGATTCCACATTTGTTTATAGTTTTTGATTTTCCTTTGAGGTAAAACTTACATACCATGAAATGTACATATTAACCATCCCTTTGAGCTTGAAGAAATGTCTATACTAGTGAAACCAGACTCCCATCAAGATATAAAGTACTGGCAGCAAGTGGGAAGTTTCTCCACTCTTCCCAATCAATCCCTGCCTCAGGCCCTAGAGCAGCTGCCACTATAATTTTTTCCTTTCATAGATTATTTTTCCTATCTCAGGCTCCATAAAATCACACATACAATAGATTCTCCTGTGTGACACTTTTTTCATTTCACATGACTTTTTTATATATCTGTGATGCTGTCCCTTTTTACTGCTGAGCAATACTCCATTGCATAGCTATACCACAGTCTGTTCTCATTTTTGGTTGCCATGAAAAAGATGGCTTTGAAAATTCCTGTCCAAGTCTTTTTGTGAACATATGTTATCATTTCTTTTGGGTAAATACCTGTGGCATGGCTAGGTCACAGCAAAAGACATGTTTAGTTTTACAAGAAATCTCTGGCCGGGCATGGTGGCTCATGCTTGTAAGCTTCAGCCTATGAAGCGGCCGGGGCAAGGATCGCAGTTTGAGTCCCGCCTGGGCCACATAGCGAGACCTAGCTCCAAAAAAAAATAGCTGGGTGTGGTGGCACGTGCCTGTAATCCCAGCTACCTGGGAAGCTGAGGCTGGGGATTGCTTGAGTCTGGGGTACCCTGGGCAATGAGAGCCTGCGGTTCCATGGGCAAAAATAGCGAGACCTAGTCTCAAAAAAAAAAAAAAAAAAGAAAGAAAAAAGAAATCTCTGACTATTTCTCCAGATTGGTTGTCCATTTTACACTTTTAGCAGTGGTGTTCTAGTTAACATCCTTGTTAGCTTTGATTTGATCAGACCTTCAGATTCTTGCCATTCTGGTGGAGTATAAGGCTATCTCATTGTGCTCTTATTTTCATAATCTAATGATGACTAATGAGGGTACCCAATGAGGTTGACTATCATCTTGTGTATATTTATTGGCCATTCATATCTTCTCTGAGAAGTATCTGTTCAAATATGTTGCCTATGTTTATTTAGTTTTTAATTTTTTTATTTTTGAGACTAGGTCTCGCTATTTTTGCCCATGGAACCACAGGCTCACATTGCCCGGTGTACCACAGATTCAAGCAATCCCCAGCCTCAGTTTCCCAGGTAGCTGGGATGGCAAGCCCAGCTATATTTTTTGGAACTAGGTCTCACTATGTGCTCCAGGTGGGACTCGAACCACAATCCCTAGTCCCAGCTGCTTCATAGGCTGAAGGTTACAGGCACAAGCCACCATGCCTGGTGTTGCCTATTTTTAAAAGGAACTGACTTTTTTTTTTTTATTACTGAGTTATGTGAGTTCTTTCTATATCTGGGTGCCAGTCTGCTATAAGTTCTGTGAATACTTAAAATCATGAGTGAATTTTCACAGGAATCTTGGTAATGGGGTTCAAAACTAGATGGGGTTTATGCAGGTATAGGGATGGAAGTTAAGAATGCTAGCACCTGGGGGTTACATGGTATATGGGACTACCATGCCCTCCCTCACAGGGTTGGTGTGAAACTGGGATGAGATAAAAGATCAAAGTCTTTGGCAGTGTATTACAAAAACAGCAAGGGTTTCTCTGGGAAGAAGACTCTTGCGAAGAAGAGGAGGGTCATTTTCCTGTCTGCTCAACAGTGCAATCTTTGTGGTAAGAAGATAGGCTAGCCCTGCCTGGAAACAGCTCCTCTTGTTAAGTTCTGAGTGGTTACAGTGCAGGGCCTGAAAAACAGCCCAAATCTGGCATCAGATTCAGGTTCAAATACAAGGTCTGCAAGCTATACTCTGCATGTTCTTGTGCAAGCGCCTATTTCATTTGAAATAATAAATACCTACCTTGTTGGATGTTTTCGACGATTACAATAACGTTTCCTGTTGGTGATATCATTATTATTATTTGCAAAGCATTGTACCAGAGGGCTGCGAATGTTGAACAATACTAACATATCATTTCGATTGTAACTTTTGGTTGTCCATCACTTTTTAGAGGTTTTTGTGTTTTAGGAAATCGCGGGTTAGTTATAGGATGCTCCGGGAGACTGTAGAACGCCGCAGGCTCGCTCCAAGCAGGACCCGGGGAGTATCGCTCTGCGCCAGCACCACAAGAGGGCGCACTCCTCCTCCTCCAGTCTTGGATGGAGCCTTCCCCTGACAATCTTGTCTCCCTTTTGCTACCTTGTTCCTTTTCCAAACTGGCCTTTGTAACATTTTCGAGGATGGAGTGTAGTTTCTAGAAGACCCCCATTTGGGACAAGTGGTTAACAAGTCTGGGAAGCCCTGCCTAGAGAAGTCAGGGAGGGCAGTGCTGGTCTTTTCCCCCTTAGAGATTCCCTGGGAATGGCAGTGCAGGTGGTTCCTGCGTGGGGGCAGAGGGCGCAAGGGGTGAAGCACTAGATTGTTCAGCAGTTTTCTGTACACCCACCCCCCGCCCTTCACACCTTCTGCTACCTCCTGGACCACAAGGCACCCTTTCGGCCCCTGGGGAGAAGGATATCATCGCTGGTTGGCAGGGCCGTTCCTGACCTTGGTTCTGGGTCGTTTCTTTGCTTCTTCTGTACTAAAGTTGAACAGCATCTGGCGCCTGTTCTCCAGAGACACCTGATGCCACTTGCTTGCTTCAGTTTGCTCCAGACAGCTGGTTGCTGGGAGCTGGGTGGTGTTTCCTCTGTGTGCTCTTCATGCTCCTTTACTTTCCCTTTGGGTTCCCTGGGAAGGTATTGGGGGATAGGCTCATAGCCCTCTCAGCACTCCACCCTCACAGGTGCACTAAGATACCACCATACACAGCCTCCTGTCAGACTAACGGCTTCATCCTCATTCCCTTTCTGCCATGTTACCCCCCGCCCCCTGGATCTTTCTAGATGGTTCTTCCCCCCTCGTCAAGCTCACATGGGGCCTTATGCCAGAAAGACGGGCCCTAAGTCCTCCCTGGACACAGCAGTGACCCGTTGGTGAGCCACTTCCACACCACCTCATACCCACCCCCTTAGGCAAACAGGTCTGGGCACTGACCCCAGGACCCAGCGGCCAGTCACAGGGGAGCTGCAAGGGCCTCTGGCTGCCTGCCCACCCCCACCTCAGCAGGGCCAATGGATCTCTTGTTCCTCTCTTCCTCCCAGCAGAGGTGGGCAGGTCGATACCTGGCCCGGGGTCCTCTTAAGCAATCAAGCTCTCAGTGGCCCACGGGTGACTGACCAGGCCAGTGGTTATCTGGCTATTGAATGTGTGTGCCTGGCAAGCAGGGTCCTGTGTTCTGGAGACTTCCTGTTCAGGGAGGGAGACTTGGGGTATTCTTCATGGCAAGCCTGTACTCCCACGGACAACACAGTCTCTCAGTTTCCTCACTCCCAGTGGCCACTGGACAGAAAAGCATTGCTTTCCCTGCAGCTGAGCCGGTTCACCATTCGGTTATTTGTTCACTAGTCCACTCATCCATGAATCAATGCTTTCCCTCCTTCACTGCCTGACCTACTCCCTCATGCCCTGGCCTACTCCCTCAACTCCTAGCTCACTCCCTCATTCCCTGGCCCACTTCTTCATCCCCTGGCCCACTCCCTTCCCCTGATCCACTTACTCATTAGCCTGCTGGTCTTTCCCATGGCCCACTTGCTCATGTGATTGTGGAAGACGTGGGCACAAGTCTCCCTTCACTCATGCCCTCCCTGCTCATGGCCCTCTCCATGTCTGCCCTCTCCTGCATCTAGTCATGTCCTCTCATCCCAGGTGCCAGTCCTGATGTGGGCACCTCAGTAGGGAAGCACCAAGTCACCGAGGGCAAAACTTTTGGAGTTCAGAGGACTGGGTGTGAATCCTCATGGTACTATTTCCTGACCTTGTGACTGGGTGTGTTTTGCAAGCCTCTGAGCCTGTTTCCCCCACTGTAAAATGGGGGTCTCGTGCACCTTCTCTTCCCAGGATGGTGGCAAGATTGGTTTTAAGGTTAATTAAAGTACTGAAGTCGGAGCCCAGGACATGGAACTGTGGACTCTGGGCCTCTCAGTGACCTTGTCAAGGCCTTGGGCTACCTTTGACCTGTTCCTCACTGACTCCCATCTACCCGGGTTACCCCGGGCTAGGCAGAGCCAAGCTATCCTCCCTGGGCCGGTGGCCCCCATATCTACCCCTGGAACAGAGTGTGATAATCGCCTGCCTTCCCATGCATCTCTTCCTCTACCTTCTTGCCCTCAGGGAACCCTGGGGTTGTCTCAGGTCAGTCAAGACACCTGGAAACCCCAGTCTGCTCCCTCTCCCTTGCTGCTAAGATTTTTACTACAGTGTGGGGGTGGGGATAAGCCTAGAGCACCTGTCTGACCCTGAAGAGGTCATTTCTCCACATCTGAGGCCTCTACCTGGTCAGTACCCAGTCAGCCCCTATGCTCTTCCTTCCAAGATTCAAGGTAGACTGTACCCCTAGCTGTTCTGGGGGGGGTGCCTGGGGGACAGAAGTACTTCCTAGGAGGGTGAGCTGGGTGAGAGGGAGAGAGGGACCATATTCTCTCCCTCCCTGCCACCCTGCAGCCTGGTCTTGGGGGAGACTGTGGACGCCTTTCTTGGCTGAGGAAATGCACAGACCTGGGGTGTGGGCTCCGGAGTGAGTGAATGCAAGCTAACTGCTAGCCCTGTGACATAGGCCAGTCCCTGGAGAAGACCTTGGGGGCCGGGGATCCTAGGGAAGTGGGTGATACGCTCCTGTCTGGGAGGTGCGCCACAGGCAGTGAGTGTCTGCCTGGGTGAGCCCCTGGCTGTTTGGTTCAATCTGCACCCCAGCACCAGCTGCCTCCTAGAGCCAAGTGGGGGGGTGTCAGGGATGCCTTTAGGGACTCTTTCCTTGCTGGGTGATGCCTCCTAGGTACGGGTACTGGGGGAGGGGGGTTAAGGGACCCAAAACCCCCAGACCCATGTTTTCAGCTTGACTTATTGAGTGGACCTGTCTAGGGTGGGGGGTGTTATAGTCTGGGGCTCAGCTCTGCTCTGGGGTGCGTATGCCTGCAGGAGGGGTCTGGCCTGGGCCAGGTGGTCTTTATTAGTTTGCTTAGTTTGCTCAGCTTTAAAGTCTTGGGGGAAGACTAGTTAAAAAACAAAAAAACAAATAACCAAAACCCTTTGTAAGCTTGCTGCCTCGTGGGGTGACTGGCACCTGCATGATGACTGGTACCTGTGGGGTGACTAGGATGAGTGAGTGAATTAATGGATACTAGGAAGGCACATGGGGGAGAACAGGATCAATGTACAGTGCTTAGGCACTGAGGAGTTAAGGTGGGCATCTCCAGAGAGATGTCCTAGATCCTGGGCACTGCCCCCAAGGCCTCCACCTGCCTTGAGGGGGTAGGCCTGGGACATGTGGCCTTCTTGCCTGAGGGCAAGGATCCTCCAGGTGGAACAGGCTGAGCTCATGCTGGAGCTCCCCATCCTGTCCTGGGCCCCAGTATCCCCTTTCTCTCTGGGATGTGCTCATCCTTCTCAGAAAGATGATCTTCTCTGAAGATGGGGGTCATGTAGATGCGGGGTGGGTCTCATGGTCCCCTGATGGGGGGAGGGGGCGGGGAGAGCTTCTGGGGAAATGGTTCTGACCTGCCTACCTCCAGGCTGGCCATGGCTGAGGTGCTTCCCAGCCTCATGACCCAGCTGAGACAGGGTGGGTATGAGCCACAGGAATGCCCTGGCTAGTGGTTGGGCAGGAGCTGGAATTCCCCTGGAGCAGGGCTGCCGAGCAGGCGAGGTGGCTTCTTCAGCCAGCTCTGGCCGGGCTGGAGCGGGGTGACAGGGAGGCCACCTCGCCCACACCTGTGGGCCTGTGCTGAGCAGAGGCTGGGGAGGGGAGGGGCAGCGTTCACATGGTGGCAGCCACTTCCTCCCCAATAGCCAGGAGGGGACCGCTGGGGAGCAGGCCAGCTGGTCAGGCCAGTGTGGACTCAGACTGAACTGGATCTTTGGCTATGGTATCTTTGCCCAGGTCTGTTTCCTTGTCTGTACAACTGGCGCTCACACACAGCACATTGTGCAGCGTGAGACTGAGGGTGAAATGATTGGATTGATGTTCTGGATGGACAATCTTAACAATTTGATGTCGAGTGAAAGAAGCCTGTCCTCAAAGGTCAGGGTAGATCAAGTTTTCAGGACAGGCAAATCCATAGAGACAAATCCATTTTGTGGACTGGGGTGAGGGGCGGTGAGGGCAACTACTTAAAGGGTGCATGTTTCTTTCCAGGGTGGTGAAAATGCTTTGCAAGTAGCTGGCAAGCGACGGTTGCCCAACGTGACTGTGTGCTGCCACATGGTCCCCTTTAAAATGGTTCATTTTAGGCCGGGCACGGTGGCTCGTGCTTGTAAGCTTCAGCCTATGAAGCGGCTGGGGCTAGGGATCGCGGTT